>JAANDH010000692.1:66958-154173 GCA_011799765.1 Nymphaea thermarum | reverse complement strand
CCTGAATCTACCCACCAAGTGTGTCTAAGTACTGAAGTTAAATTAACTTCAGAACAAACCAAAGTGAGAAGTGTACCTTCCCTTTCACGCCTTGCGTGATACTTGGTACGATCGTTCCTTATATGACCTTCACCCTTATAAATGAAGCAGCCTAATTGGCTTTCCTTATGCTTCTTCTGCTTCTTAATGGATTACTGGTATGTGCTCTTTGATCAAATTTTATGCTTTTTTTATTTTTAAAAGGAAATACATGTTCACAAAATTTAACATCATGGCTGGTATACAACTTTTGAGACTGTCTCACCTTTTGGCCTTATGGCTACCCTAGAAATATATGTTTATGTGCTCTTTGATCAAATTTTATGCTCAACATCCAAATTTGTAGCATATCACAGGTATCCAAAAATTTTGAGATGTAAAAAATTAGCATTTTTATTATATAATTTGTCATGTGGTGATTTACCTTGATCAGCTTGAAAACGCAATGCTCATGCTACACACAAAAGGTGTCTGAGCTTTCTTTCAATGACACGATTTTGTTGTGGTGTTTTCACACAACTATGTTCATGAACTACACCACCTGTTTGAAAAAATTAGTCATCTCTTGTGAAAAAATTGAGCATCATTATATGTTTTAATTCTTTGGATTTTGACATTAAATTGATCTTCAACTAGTGAAAAAAAAAAAGGTTGCAACAATTCCTTTCTTTGATACTCGTGCCTCGTAAGAAAAAACCACGTCGTTCAAGTAAAATTGTCCACAATGCTAAAAAAATAATATGCACCATTTAGAGATACTTGAGAATGAGGACCCCAAATGTCACAATGTATCAACTCAGACCTTACTGAACTGACTCAAAAGACTTTAATGAACTGATCTCAAACATTTTAAACAGCAAGCGTGACTGTTTTGAGAGAAAGCAAACATCACACTAGAATTCCTTTAATTTAATCAAAGAGTCCTAAGTTTCAAGCAACTTATTCCTAAAAATAGAAAGATGACCTAATCTCCAATGTAAAACTTGTATTGTGGGTCAGAAGAAAACATTATTGAAGATTTTATGGGTGCTTAGAGACTCTGACAACGAAGGAGATAAGCATATGAAGGGATTCAAAGGTGCACCGCTTCTTTGACTTTTCCAAACCATCAAACGCCCACATTTACAATAAGACCTTAGAAAGTCAAGGTAAGTTAGCCGCAAAGTGCCCGACGTATGTAAGTCAGCGACTATTTTATCTGTTGATTTTTGTCAAAACAAACATATCTCACATAAATAAATGAACCTTAGAAATCTGGTGTTTAAAACCCGGGCACCAAAATTTTATAACTGAAAAGAGTCACATTTGAACTGGAACAACGTGGTCCAAACGAGATTTTTTAAAGGTAGTAGTTAAACGGAAGAGGATGGGGGAGTGATATTTCAAGCGGGAGAGTTCATGCAAACATTTTGAAAAAAATATTACATTAGTAACATAAGCAATGAGATTCACAAAGATTTGCCAATGGGAAAACAAAATCAAATCAGACAAATCAAATTTCAGATAACTAAGCCCAAACCATGCCAAACTTCATATAAATATTATATGTGTTACAAAAAAAGCTGACTGCTCTACAAGAGAGCCGAATTTCCATCTTTCACTCATCTCTCTCTTGAGTTATGCAAGTTTATTTTTTGGGGACTTAGTGTCGCCCCCAATATATTTCAACTTATGTATTAGTGACCGAAGAAGCGGAGATTTTATAAAAGTTCACTTATTATATATGAAAATTTTGAAAAATGATATTTTTGCTTTAGTCAAACTTTAGAAACTTTAATTTGGCCCTCCTCGAAAAATTTATGACTCTACCATCGAAAGACCTTTTTTTTTTTGCGCTCTTTTCTAATTACATACATGTTGAACTTGCAAACAGTCGAGGAATCCATCCATGTCTTATCATCTTATTATAAGTTTTTTTCTTCCTCATTTCACATTAACCAGATTTTTTTTTATCTTGATTGGGGGCAATGACGCAGCTGGTGAGGTAAACCAGATTTTTTCAACCTATTCTAAAAATAGTGAATTAAACATACAGAACAGTGCCTAGAAACCGGTGCTGCTAAAATTGGCTGCCTATTCGAATCGAATCAGCACCTTTCCGATTCGATGCACGGGCCGCTTGGAAGGGCTCAAAAAATTTACCGATTTTTCCGTTAATTGATCGCCGGAAAAAACCAAGAATTGGCATCACCTGTCTGAGGTGCAAGAAGAGGAAAAGATCACCATGCACAAAAGAGAGAGTTTAAAGATCGAATTTCCCGGGAAGCGATGGGAAATTGAAGAAGCCGGCCAGGGTTGAGGAGCCGTTCAAATTTCCTGAATCGCTCGTAAATTATGGTATTATCTCCTCCTCCTCCTTCTTGGTATCAGAAGGTCAAGATCTGTAATGGTGTTATTTTTTGGGTTAGTTATTTCCTTCTTCATATTCTTCTCTTCTCATGGCTTGAACTCACCAAATCCCTCTCAGTTTTTTTCCTCCTGAATTTTTACCTCCTCCTTCTTCTTCTACTTCTCAATGACATCAACTTCCTTTTCTTTTACCTTATAAATTGTCCCGGGATCTTGCTAGATCCTCCATCATCCAAAGCAGGCCTGCTATTCTCAGAGATCAAAAAAATTGAGTGGAAGCTTGGGCTCTATTGTTGAATGGCATGACGAAACACTCTTCTTTCTTACCTAAAAATTCTAAAATATTATTGTCAGATTCTATTATTAATAGACTATTTTGATTACTATTTAAATTGTTTGTGCATGATGCATGCTATAAACGTTGTTATTTTTCAATGGATCTGGTTGGTAGCTACTTCCAATTTCAGTTTTATTCACTCGATTCATTGATCAAAAGTTTTCCCATTCATTTGATCCACACTCCATTATTTTGATTAAAAAAAAAGAGAAAAAGAAGTGCCCGGGGAAAAGTCCAAATTCACATTCCACCAAATAAAGTCTTCGAGTTTTAAACGGTAAGGTTTAACACAAACATCAAAAGATAGGTAGATTTACAACAAATAAAAGATAAAAAATGAAAAAAATAGTTTGACATTAAAAAAACTTAAAAAAACACGTTAACCCCGTTTTTTGCTTTTAATGTTTTTTTTTCAAAAAACATGTTTTTTAAATTTTAAACAACTAGTTAATTTATCACATTTTTTTCATATTAAAAAAAAAAGTGTTTTCTGTGACTCTGAATTATATATAATTATAATATTTTGTTCACGTGGAATGCCATACCAAACCAATATTTGATGAATACGATGTTATATATATATATATATATATATATATATATATATATATATATATATATATATATATATATATATATATATATATATATAACATTTTATTCACGTGAAATGCCATACATTGCAGCGCCAGCCTTATGAGAATAACACACAAATGGCCGTCCGGACCTTTCTTTTCTTATTTAGTTGGTCAAAATTTTCTTGGACCTATTTTAAGAAAATTTCATTTAATGACCTACCCTTTTCACTAATATCGAATAAGAGCTCGCGTTGGCTCAGCTTGGAAGAGGTAAAAATGTATGTTTCCCAAATGAGGGTCGATGTCTGGTGATTCATGATTGTTAGTAAAAGTGAGACCCATACTCGAATTTGCAGCTAAGGTAGTCTCACCAATGAAAAGTTGTTCCACTTTGCTTTATTGGACAAGTAAGCATAAAAAATTTGTTTTCACTGGCTAAATGATATTAAAATTATTTCTTATTTTAATAAATGGAATTTTGTGTTTTTCAGTCTTCAGTTTTCTAAAGAATTGGGAAACATGGGCATGGCGCAATTTTATTAGCGCCACCTAAATCTGGTCGAGATTTCATTTATAAGCTTCTTTGTTTTCTAGTGAATATAGAACTCCCAAAGAGAGTATTCGAAAACATAATCAATTATTTTCCAAGCAAGCGATGTGATCCGTCTGAGGTTGATGCTTTCAGAATATAAGCCGTAATTATACCTTTCCAAGTATCAAAGGCCATGTCTCATTTTTGAATTATTATTTATGAAGATTCCTATTAAGTAACTTTCTCAAGGAAAATGACGGCAACTAATTATGATACATAAATTCTAGTCATTTGAATTGAAAAATAGATTACGTGGGAGCCTTGGCAAAACCAGGTGGGTCTCCTCACCCGAAATTAAAAAAAAAAAAAAAATCGAAAGCATCATTTATATCTTTTAAATTGTTAATATTTTTTTCAACGGATAAATAAATAGTTTTTGTTGTTCTTTCCTTACACAATTAATTTGTTCAAATCGTATCAATATAGACACTGCCTTATATTGCGTGCCCATCTATTAAACTGGCTGTTTTCAAGTATTAATTACGTAGAGAGAGAGAGAGAGACATTTGTCATGAGTAACATGACTAAAAAAAGAAAGTCTCTGCCCTTATAAAAGAAATCATAGAATCGATTGATTTCGAGCTTGTCTATTTCCAAAGAAAGAAGAAACAAAAAGAAGGGAAAGATGATAGGATCTAGAGAGCTCTACAACGTGGTATCCGCCACCTTCCCTTTGTATGTTCCTGTCGTTCTAGGCTATGGCTCCGTGAGGTGGTGGAAGTTCTTTAGCTCCGACCAGTGCCAGGGCATCAACAAGCTCGTCGCCTTCATCGTCATTCCCTTCTTCACCTTCGACTTCATTTCAGGCGTCGACCCTTTCCATCTGAACCGCCGCTTCCTCGCCGCCGACGCCGTCTCCAAGGCCATCGCCGCCGCGGCGTTGCTTCTGTGGGCAAAGTTCTGCAGCAAGGGGAGCTATCTATGGACTATAACGGGCTTTTCTCTCTCCACACTCTCAAATACATTGGTCGTAGGCGTGCCATTGCTGAACGCTATGTATGGGAAAGTGGGCCAAGATTTGGCGATTCAGTCTTTCCTGCTGCAAGCCATGGTGTGGTTCACAGTGGTGGTGATCGTGCTGGAGGTGAGGAAGGCAAGGAACAGCTTGGTCTCAATCACTGATTCTAGCAATATGGATGCCCATGTTGTGCCAATTGAGCATGAGGAGTCTGGAGAAGGAGATCAAGAGAGAGGAAGGTCGAGTAGTGCGGGTACTGATCGGAAGCCGTCGCTGAAGGAAGTAATGAAGGTGGTGTGGCTCAAGATTGTGGTGAACCCTAATACTTGTGCTAGCATCGCTGGTCTCGTTTGGGCTTTGGTCTCTACCAGGTAAATCAGCCTCCTTTAATTCTGTTTTGCATATTTGACAAGTTCTAAAGTTATTAAAACCTTACCCTAAAGGGTGCAGCATAGCTGGTCAACATTATACTGCTTGAAGTGTGTGTTGTTAACAATCACTGAAAAAAGTTAGGTTGTATTTGATAGCCTTAGATCTTCAAATGGTATAGGTGTCTTTTGGGAGATCCTCAGGTTATAACATAGATTTTAAATCCATACTCCACGTTAAAACCCACTGATTTAAGGTCAGACTGAACCCTTCTGACTTTAAATCCATGACATCAACGATCTGAAATCAATAGTGAAACAAACACAATTTTATTGAAACCAATAAACCATACCCCAGTCATTATACTTCATCTTGCAACGCCCACAATCCAAGGAATTGCATGTTTTTTAGTGTCCAGCCGTCAATATCAAACTAAAATTAGATCAAGCGTTAGCTGGCCTCAACTTAAACTATGGAACGTTGAAGCACGTGACAGTTTACATTTTAAAAAACAGTCGTCATTTTTGTTTTACTGGTGTTAGCAAAAATGAAAGCCCCAACTTTTTTTTTTTTTTAATGAAGCCTAAATTTGAGGAACTGGAAATTTCTCTAAACACAATTATTGAGGAGAATCTGATGATCTTTGATAGTGAAGGTAACTTGTACAATATCTGTTTGGTGGCATTAAAAAAAAAAAAAAACTGCAGGTGGCACTTTGGTATGCCGAGCTTGATCAAAGGATCTGTGCTCATAATGTCTAAAGGTGGTGGAGGAATGGCGATGTTTAGTACCGGTAAGCCTATCTTCTCTTTGGTTTTCTAATTTCTGTCTTCTTGCTTAATTTTTAGCCTTCTTGCTTAATTTTTTTAGTTTTTTAATTGAACCTGAGTCTTGATCACCCAGCTACTGTCTCACGAAGATCTATGCAAGCTCCTCAAGGGGTGTTAGCAATGGTTTTCAGGATTTCAATTTTAATTTATACTTTTGGGTGAGTAGAAAGAGTATTTTATTCTATCATTCAAATGATATCTGAACCTTTTACCCAACCCTTCATCTTCTTATGATACATGGTTTGCTTTCGGTGCCTCGAAAGTAAACCGAAAAATGACTTAAAATAAAATTAAGTATGATTATAATTTTAAACTAATGTTAAACAACAAATATCATAAATTTTTTTGTAGAAATAGTTATATCCCAAAGATGCTCTGGCTGATTACCGTGCTTTTGGTAACAAGCTGATTGCCATATTCTGCAGGGCTTTTCATGGCATCCCAGGAGAAGTTGTTCGCATGCGGACCCAGGTTGGTGTTGTTAGGCATTGTGTTGAGATTCATTGCTGGGCCGGCGGCCATGGCCGTTGCTTCCATTGCTGTTGGTCTGCGTGGCACTGTCCTTAATATAGCCATCATTCAGGTCAGAGGCATTCTAACATTGATTCTCTCTCTCTCTCTCTCTCTCTCATATGCATGCACTTGTCTGCCTGAGTATATGCAACCAGCATCAATGAACATAGAATAGTTGGTCGGGCTGGTAATAGTATGGTCGTTAGTTCAATTCTCGTAGGCACTTGTCCTATATATAAGCTGCAAAAGGTGGCAGATGCTATCATGCTACTGTCAAGGGATTAACCATAAACTCATCCAAATCTCAATGCAACTATAAACCCTAAGGCAGGGAGAAGGAGAAAGGGTTTCTGGCATCTCACATGGCAGTAGCGCAGGAGAAAAAGTCCAAGCAATTTACCTGACCATACGAAGCGCAGGATACAATATATTTAGCAAGATCAGTATAACTACAAGGATGTGAAATCCATGTCTTTTTGGTACGCACATCTTTATATCATGAAAACTTTATATGGAAGTCAATATTTGAACTTTTTCAGTTCACAAAATCGATCTTATCAGTATGGCAAATAGTCTTCAAAGGTTTTCAAATTCCAGATCGCATTTATCCAGTTAGTTTGTCAGAGATCCACTCAAGAGTGAGATATTCGATCGGTTGGAGTACTGCTTTGAACTACTTGAGTTCTGTGTTGTTAATTCTTCAGATAATTGATTTGGGGTGTCTATTTTGAATCAGACATCTATCAGCGGATAGATAGAGTAACAGGACCCTATTTTCTTAACTTCATCAGTTATTAATCAGATTTAGATGTTTACGTTGAATCTAAAATTTGTCAGTTTAGGAGCAATATGTTGATATAATCATTGAAATATTCAGCCTGTATATTGCACTCAAGAAGGAGCAGAACCAAAAAAATTATTTTTGAATAAAGGGCATGCAATGATCAATATGTAAATGAGAAAAATTACCCGAGTTGTCAATATAAAGATAAGTACTTTTATGTGTCTGTGTGGGCAATTGCCGTCCACACCATCTTTCGTCCCAGCAATCTAAGTGCACATTATTGTTATTATTATTAGAAGCAAGTGAGAATGAATCATTAAGCATGCATGGGGTTTCAGGCAGCACTGCCACAGGCAATCGCTTCCTTCGTCTATGCGAAGGAGTATGAGGTGCACCCCGAGGTGATCAGCACAGCGTGAGTCTCTCCTCTCCCTTAATTGCTTTCACCATCATCTAAGATGATCTGCATGTGGTAGCCACTCGTATATATCATGTAATCTGCTTGGTTTCTTTTGTACAGGGTCATCTTGGGGACGCTTATCTCATTGCCTGTATTGATCGCCTATTATGTGGTTCTTGAGCTCCTGAACTGACGCATTATTGATCTTCATTAACGTCCAGGGCACATTGACCAGCTAAAGTTAGAGCAGTTTGGCCCACCAAGAATCAACTGACCTCTTCTCCATGTGTATCACATAAGAATATTCTTGCTTTTTTTCAGTATGAAAATAGCTTGCTGATTCCTATTTCTTTTCTTTTTTTTTTTCTTTTTCCTTGAACAAATGTAGAGAGGAAATTCAAATTAACTTTGAAATCTCTTGAAAGAGTAATAATAGGACTATTTTTGTATAGCTCCCCAACCTTACAGTACGTTTGATTCTTCGTTCCTGATGATTTGGGTGTCATCCAAACAAGAAAGAGTAGTTCTCAAAACTATGATTGCAATCAAGATCTAGTGTATTTCCTTGGCATTTGACCTTGAGGAAAACTAAAAATAAAGGCGAAAGTATGTGCTTGGCTATATAGATTTAGGTGGTGGGTTTGGTCTTGGTAATTTTTCAACAGAGTGAAAAGTGGGAAGAGAAAGGGGACCGAAGGGGGAGAGAGAGAGAGAGAGAGAGAGAGAGAGAGAGAGAGAGAGAGAGATTTTCCTAAGTTTAGGGAATTATGAGCTTAGTTCGGTATTTTACTTTTATGAAAAATCATTGGTATATATAGCGAGGGAGGGATGGTTTTGACTCATTATTTAAGTTAAACATTAGCTTTTCGAGGCCGTTTAGAGGGTTCAAGATGCATAACTAAACTCAGAGAAGTTGGTAAAATGAGACCACTTGCATAAGGGACAAAACTAGACCCACTAAAATTAATTCTTAAAGTATTTTTTGTGCAGACTGTCCATATAGCTAGATATGATCGTCAATGATTTGGTGAGAAACATATATTAAGTTAGTCATTTTTTCAGTAAAATAAAGGTTTTTTTAATAATAAAAAAATGAACGGGTTTAATAACATCAAAATTTTGGTAGTAGAAAATATCCTTTTTTTTTTACAAAAATAAATTGAATTAAAATATGATTTATATAAAATTAGTGTTTGTAAACAGATAGGAGCATCACATTTTGTTTAAAACACATTTTAACATAAGCGGTCTGATTTTTATCCTTTACGCATGCCTTCTGAGGCCTGAGCATCGAGCCCAAGTGCCCGGCCCGACGGAGCCCCAGCCATCCCGACGGGGCCTGATTCGGCCTGATTTAATTTTGATATTATTTTTATTTATTAAAATATATTTTATAGTTAAAAAAATTATATTTAAAAAATATTTATTTTAACCGGGCTCGGGGTTTCGGGCGTGCAGACTGGACTTTATATGTAATTCCAACGCTGTTTGCACCATTTGATCCTCCTCGACTACTGCCACCTGAGGAAACCCAACCTCAACAAATAGGGTCTATATAATCTGCAGCATACAGAACATGTTAATCACTAATAAAAACAAGACCTACTAACAGCTAATTCCAGCGCAATGAGCTTCAAAACTCAGCTCATTTACTTGGTACTGCAGTAGCAGATGCAGATAAGCCATAATCACAGGGCTATTTCCAATTCCAGAATTTCAAATGGAGGCTTTCAATATCAGAATTAAAGTTTCATTTGTTTACATAATGATACATGGATCTCTGATTCAATCACACTTCTTGACAAGGAAAACAGAAAAAGAAAATGAGAATCTAAAGCTTCACAAACCTTTTCAGAGACAGTAGCTAATTAGATGAGACACAGGATAGAGACATTTTTACAAGTACCTGCCCAGGAAGGAGGACAGAAAATCAGGAAACAATCTGCTGATAAAAACTGTTTGACATTAAAAAAAACTAAAAACTGTTTGACATTAAAAAAATTAAAAAAAATGGGGAAACTGAAAAAAACGCATTTTTTTCAAAAAAAAAGTGTTTTTTTAAGTTTTAAATGGTCAGTTAATTTATCGCATTTTTTTCGCGTTTTTTCGAAAAAAATGTGTTTTCTGTGACTACGTGTGAAAGTATGAATTTGACAATCAGCACATAAAAGACATAAACGATAACCTAAATATTAGAAAGTTTAATCTATAATTTCAAGACTCCTGCTCAACTGTGTGCTTGGGACCACAATCTCAAACTTGGTGAGAACTAACAGAATTTAGTTGGTACAATTAGGACAATTAAGCAGGTACCTAAGAGATAATCCAAGCTAAAACTTAAAAAGGAGATGCATACAATACTCCCATAACTCTTTAGCGATTGACTGGAAGTGGAACAATCCTTATAATGGATTGACTGAATTTTGTCCAAGGGTACTTCAAATACAATTGAACCACAAAATTTCCTACTGGCTGCTGTTTTTATCCTCTGCAGTAACCTCAGAAGAAAAAAATTCAGAACCTCCATTGTCAACAAACTTCAGTTTATGAACTAAATCAGTCAGATTAACTTGAGATGAAAATAAAACTAATGAACCCATGACCTGCTGAAACAGAAAAATTTTAAAAAGAAGGCAAATAAGAATCATCATAAGCACAAAATAAGAAATGCAATCAATGATCCACCAATAAATAGAATTGCAATGATCAAACCAAAGAATGAACCATTACTCATTAATACTAGCAAGTAAGCTCAAGGGTTTCAATAAAATGGCAGTTAACAGAGTATCAAATGTCAAGACCAGATAAGAATCTCTAAAAATGGTTGGAACTTTGAAGACATTGAATACTTTCTGAACTTGAAACACACATCCTAATGCTAGTCATCAACTACCCAACCTGTAAGCTCAGACAAACTCAAGAAATATTAAGTAACATAACTGATAACAGCCATTTGAAAACCAGATGAAACAGAACAAGATCATGCTGAGACCCAGGTCCCCTTGACTCATTCATTTCATTTATGAAAACACCAAAAGAATTAGGTGTCCATGTCTACAAATTATTCTGAAGCGATCTTTGACTTGAAAACTTGATCCTCAAAAAGATATGACTGGAAAAAATAGGGTTAACAAAAAGCCAAAGCTTTAAAATTCATCATTTGGTCCTTAGATCTATATGCCCAATTTCATTACATTTCTAAAAAAAATTACATATTTCGAGAAATGCTTCAAATTGCCAAAGAGCTCATTACTGTTCAAAAGAAAATGATTCAGATCTTGTTGCACCTATTCAGATTGTAAATGTGTTTTCAAGTCTCACCCTTGATCAGAACAGTGGATCAAATTCGATTAGACACTGATAAATTGTGTCCAGATATACGATTTTCAGTATATATTACAAAGTGATGAAGAAAAAAAATATCTAGTCATGAACAAAAACCTATCTAGATCTTAACAAAAAGAGAGGCTGAGGTCCTGCTGATTAGCAGATCATGTAAGGGTTTTTTTTTTTTTCCTTTGTCCTGAAGTCAGTCAGTGGCCAGATCCATCTGCCTTCTGAGAAGTGGGAAACAAAAAAAAAAAAAAAAAACAGAATGCCGATAGCAAAGAGCTTGTCTTTTACTGAAAAAGAAAGAAAAAGCCTCAGATGAAAAAGACAAAAACCAAAACGGAGAACAATGGAAAGCATAGCTTGAGTGTGGAGGCAAACTTCTCAGGCGAGACCTTGTTCTTCCCATCTTCCTCTGCCAGGTGCTTCTTAATCCAGCAGTCTCTCCTTCATTCTTCTGCTGTTGCTCTTCTGCAGCTTCCATGATCAGCAGCACTTTAGCATTGTCCTCTCTCCTATGTGTCATTGGAAACCAGAGCTGGTTGGAATCCACCTCCACTTCTCGTGGTGAACAATGAAACCCTTGGGATAAATGATGAGAACATCGGAGAGAGGAGAGAGCAAAGGAAGAGAAAAAGTAAGATGAACAAACTAGGAAAGGTTCTTATAACTGTCTTCGGGAAATATAAAATCACCTCAGAAACTTTCAAAATTTTTCAGAAAAAAATTTTCCCTTTTCCACGTTCAGTGGGAAGTTATGTAGACCATTGCTACTGCTAAGCTTTGTTGTAGTGGAGTGATTCCCATGAGAGTGCTCTCTAAGCGCTGGCATTTGGGTCCATCTTGATGAATGTCTGCTTCTGCTAGGCCTAGCAACTTGAAGTTCACCTACTTAGTGAACTTCTTTGAGTGATGAACATACGTACTATAGCCAATTTTTTCCAAATTTCTAATGTACATTTTACTTGCTTCCCATTCACTGACTACCCAATTTGTTGATTTAAGTGGACTGGGTTCCAGAATGAGCCAATGAAAGCTCCATCCCTTGTCTAGAGGGTTAAAACTTTAAAGTTTGAGTAAGGTCAAGAGTTCAGTACCAGGATGCACTAGTAGAGTCTGTTTAGTTGTAGCAATTTCCCTGTCAAAGAAAACAAAATTGTTACCATGAGAATGAAATCCATGCCTGCTATCCTTAGGACCATTAGCGTCTTCATTTCTCAAATCACCAGCCTGTATGGTCAACATAAAGAACCACCTGAAAGGAAGATAATATAAACAACAGTACTAAGACTGCCGGTATGCACGTAAAAAGAACTTCACGCAGAATAATAAAGAAATCATAAAGCTGTACCCATTGCTTATACAAAACAAGCACTCCTTTTTATAGAATAATGATCTTTAAAGTATACCTTAATCTTTTAGTATATCTTCAGTAGAGGGAAAAAAATCAATAGTTTGAGATTACAGAAATATTGGTGAGATCTTAGTTATGCTAGCAAAAGAATCAACCATATGATCTGGTAACTTTGTATTTCATCTTTCACCAAAAATCATTACAAGAGCAAACACCATTTTGAAAATGGTGAAAGCGCATGTTATCCCTCACCACAATGATTCGATTTGCAACCAAAGAGGCTTTCCTCATGAAAGAGTGACAATCTTCACAGATGCGGAGGTTCTTCACAATGCGAATGGTTGTACCAGGATTCGTACTAAGGAGGCCAAAGGCAAGCGCCAGCCTCTCACTGTGCCGCCTAAGAATGCTCTCCTTCTCATCATCACTGACATCATAAACAACAGAAGTCAGAACAGGAACATGTCCCAAAATCTTCAACTTCTCATATAATTCATCCAATAGCACATATATCTCTCGGGAAAGAGGGTGGGAGGTATCCCCTGCAAAGAACTCATGAATTCTACCATCCTTGGCTTCAAACCAACTATACCCAGCACTCTTTTTAAGTCCTTTTTCTCTGATCATTTTCCGTACCGAGGATACATCTTCCCATCTTCCGACAGCAGCATATATGTTGGAGAGCAGAATGTGATTACCGATACCATCTGGCTCAAGCTTAAAAAGCTGGCGAGCTGCAATCTCCGCAAGATCCACATTACTGTGAATTCTACAAGCTCCAAGCAATGCACCCCATACACCTGCATGAGGTTCAACTGGCATACTTTTGATCATCTCATATGCTTCTTCCAATCGGCCAGCACGTCCCAAGAGATCCACCATACAAGCATAGTGATCAGCAGAAGGCAGAATCCCATATTCATCTTGCATGCTGGTAAAACAGTGACGCCCTTCATCGACCATACCTGTATGACTACAGGCAGTTAAGACACCAATAAACGTGACTGAATTTGGCTTGACATCAGTTTCTTTCATGCAGAAGAACACCTCGAGAGCTGATTTACTCTGCCCGTGCATTGCAAGGCCAACAATCATTGCGCTGTATGAGTAAACGTTCCTCTCAGGCATCTTCTCAAACACTCGGTACGCCTCTTGGATGTTCCCACATTTCGCATACATGTCGATGAGTGCTGATCCCACCACTAGGTTTCCATCAAGCCCACGTTCCTCTGCCACATTGTGCACCCACTTCGCATAAGAAGCGGCACCAAGTTGTGCACAGGCAGAAATCACGCCCACCAACGTCACCTCATCAGTAGGGACACCTGCTGCACACATTCTATCAAACAATTGGAGTGCTTCTTTTGGCTTGGCGTTCTGAGCATAGCTACAAATCATGGCAGTCCACGCCACCATATCCTTGTGTGGTGAATCATTGAACAACCGCTGAGCAGCCTCCATATCACTACACCTCGCATACGCCACAATCAGCGCCGTCCATGAAATAACATCTCTCTCAGGCATTTCGTCGAACACCTTGCGAGCATCGCTCAAGCACCCGAAACTCACGTAACCGTCGATAAGGGTGTTTTGCACGAAGAGATCCGAATCGAAGGCGAGCATCATAGTGTGCGCTTGGACCCCACGAGCTGCATAAACGGAACCGATGGCAGAGCAAGCCTTGAGAAGGGCAGAGAAGGTGAAGGAGGTGGGACTAGCGCCATTCCTCCTCATGGAACCATAGAGATGGAAGGCCTCCGCGATAGGCCCATTGAGGGCATATCCCCGGATCAAGGCGGTCCACAGGAAGGCGTTAGGCCACCGGACCTGGCGGAAGAGAAGGCGCGGATACGCCATATCGGTGCACAGCTTGGTGAACGTGCGCAGCAGCTTAGTGACAACATAATTGCTTTGGTCCAGGCCGTGCCTGAGGAGGTGGGCATGCACGAGCTTGAGCTGGAGCGGCGAGGCGCAGCGATCCAGCAAAGCCACCAACCTCTCTTCCCGCACGTCAAAGATAGCAACGTTTCTGCTGCTCCACTCCGAACGGAAAGGGAGGAAGAAGGAAGGAACATTATTACAGCTGGTGCCAATACTACTGCCGATGCTGTCTCGGTCTTCGTGGGCAGAGCCCAGAAGGGGCTGGAAGGATGTAGTGCTGCTGGTACTGTTGCTGTTGATAAGGGATGTGTGAAGAAGGCGATTGCTACTGCTGCGGCTGCTGTGGATTGAAGAGGAAAGGTTGCGACGGCGCCAGCATAGGCGGCGACACATTCATGCGCATGTAGCGGACAAGAGAGGAGGAGCTCCGTCCACTGCTGTCGGTGAATGAGTCCGATAGACGGGGCCGGCCACACCTATGCGGACGCAAGAGCATGAGAAGTGAGAACCAAGAAGACGAGCAACAAGCAAGCCGAACAGGCAGCAGCATAACAGATCGGGGTCACGAGAACTAGTGATCGAACTGAGCGTTAAGGTATTTATTCTTCTGAAAGAAACCTATGTCTCAGGTGAAACTTCACCGTATTTCTACTGTTAAAAAAACATCGTGCATGCTAATGTTTTTCAAGTGGAATGGTCTGTGAGAGAATTGAATATTTTTCTATCATACCATATTTTTAAAACACACCTAATTTTTGACAGAATTAATTGTTTAAATTTCGCAATAAGATGTTAAAATGAATAATTTTCAAACGTAAACATGTTTTGGTTTTAAAATCAAAGTGATTATTATATTTTCTATTTGCCCACTGTGAAGTAGCATTTGATGGTTCAGGATTATAATTCCAGCATTTTTAATTCTAGAATCATAATTCTGGAATAGAGTGGAATAGTTTTCTATTCCACCATCCAAATTCAAGGGCTTTTGATAGAGCTGGAACAATGATTCCATAAGATACTTAAGGGGCGTTTGATAACCTTGAATTTGATTCTATAATTAAAATTTTAAAAACAAAATTCACCTTCAACTGGAACTGGAATGAAATTTTATTTTTCTTCTATGTTTGATAGTCGGCAATTTTGATTTCAGAATTGAAAATGACATGTTTGATAAAACAAGAATTAAAAATCTAAAATTGATGATCTAAAACCTTCATTACATGTGTCTTAAAAAAAGATGAAAAAATTCCGAAATTCAGAAATCATAATTTTACCCCAAGGTAGAATCATAATTCCAAAATTTTGACTCAACAATGAGCCTATAATTTCAGGATCAAAAACCTTTGTTTGACACTGCAATTTTCATTTCATCAAAAATGAGAATCTTAATTCTACAACTCTATAGTTCTGGCCTCATCAAACATCATAACAAACACCCCCTTATGGTGTTTGATGGCCCTGCTAAATGTTTGATCGGCGTGCTAAGAAAGGAGGAAAAAAGAATGTCACAGCTGAATTCTTCTGCACCTACTTTTTCTAATCAAACATTATTTGGATTTTATCTTTTTAAAAAAAGCTAAATAGTAAAAAATAAAATACATGAGTGCCGACAGAATGAAAATTCATTCAAGATAAAAACAGTAACAAGGCATCACCAAACAACAGTGACAATAGAGAGGTAAAAGCGGCAAAAGAGAAAAATAGCAAAGAAAACAAGAGCAAAAAACATAAAGAAACAAAAATGTGAGCATGAACAAAAAAAAAAAAACAAGAGGAGGAGGACGAGGGACTGAGCGACCTAGCGAGAGGCAAAAGTCATTCTAGGACTAATGAAAGGCAAGGTAGGCATTTGCCTTCACGATACAGCTGAAGTGACACTGATTGTTGTGTCCCTGAATAGTTGCGCTCATTTCAAACCCACCAACAACAACAAACGAGTCATGACCATCAGGTAAAATGTCTGGTGAATGTGGAAAAGAAAAAGCTGCCTCAGAGAGAAGGGAGTGTATAGGGGACGGAAATGTCAGAAAGACGACAAAAAGGTGGTGTCTTGACTCTGCAAGAGAGAGACAAAAAAGACACTAGTTAGCTAGATGGATTCCAAGACATTGGAGATGATCTAAGGTGTTGACGTAGTAAGCAAGAAGGAGTGAGACGAAAACCATGGCACAGAGTGAAAGGGCAGAAAACCAAAAGGCACGATGGGAGAACCATAGAATGGCCAGTCCAAAAGCAGCACGGTAACACGAAGCAAAGGTAAATGAGGCTGTAGACTAAATGGCCAAGAAGATGCAAGGTTTGGGGGGTAGGTGGATGAAGGTTAGCAGGGTAGAAAAAATGTTCTTCCAGAATGTGTGATACCGAACGGATTAATGTGTGATACCGAACGGATTGGACTAAAGGTGTGCCATGTGTGAGGGGCAAGATGGCGTATTTGAACCGGAGAAAATAGAAAAGTGGCTTGTCAGAGGTGGGCAAATGCCATATGGTAGTAAAGGTACAATTGAGGTCATGGATACCAGAACCTCCCAAGAACAGAGGGCGAGTAACAACCTTATACTGCACAAGACAATCCGAGGGGCAGTCAGCTTCTCAAAGGAAACGCTGCAAGAGACGCAAGAGACGATTAAGACAGATCAAATTGGCAATTGCCAACTCAAAAAGCTAAAGCAAGAGCGAAACTCTAGCAATATGCTGGCAGGAGGTAGTAGAGGAAGACGATGAAATCATCCACATACTGAACGACGGAAAAATCGGACAGACTAAGGAGCTCCAACGCATCTAAAAAGTTAGAATCGAGTACAGACCTAAGAAGGAAAGCAAAGGTTAAAAAGAAGAGGGGAAAGAGGACAGCTCTGACAGAGCCGATGAATCAAAGAGAATAACTGACCAACAGATCCATTGAAGGAAATAACCATGCGAGCCCCCAGCAACCAGGCTACGAACCCAACCACAAAGGTTTGGTCCAAAGCCGAGCCCATGGTGAATGTTAGTGCACAAGACAACTCTAGTTGTGAGACTGTTGCGATAAGCATGACAGCTCACCCTCTAACAGACTGTACAGCTGTAACACAACGAAAGTGTGTCATGAATGTATAAATAGTTTGAAGTAAAGAGAGAATATAATTTTCAGAGATGAATAAAATTGTGTGAAAAAGCACTTACTCTCTGTCACCTACGTGTGAGCTTCTTCCTCTGTTTTTCTGCAGACTTCTCCTTCCCCTGTTTTCTGCAGAGTTCTGCAATCCCCCACAAGAGCTCAAGTTTGACATGGTATCAGAGCTATCAAGATGAATGCACAAGGGAATGAAACCAGCAATCGACAGGTGATGAATCAACACAAAACCGTAGTTCAAGACCATAATCCCTCCTTGAAGATCACGACAACTCCCTTGAATGGATCAAATTACATCATCTGGTCCAAGTCTGCCAGCCTATTTCTCTACGACAAATCAAAGATGGGATATGTTACAGGTAAAATTCCACAACCTGAAAAAACAGATCCTGCATTCGATGAATGGGAGGCAAACGACTGACTCGTTATGGCATGGTTGCTTAACTCCATGGATCCAAATATAGCTGAGGGGTTCTTGTTTCTTGACTCCTCAAAAGAAATTTGGGATACTCTAAATGAGATTTACGGTGAAACACACAATCTCGCTTGTGTGTATCAATTGCAACAAGAAGTTGCAAGAACAGTCAAAGGTAATAAACCATTCCACTTATATCTAAATGGCCTTAAGGGTATGTGGGATGAACTTTCCCAATACCGGCCAATTACAACAAATCTGGATATTCTGAGGCAACATCAAGAGGAAGACAAAATCTTCAAAATCTTGGCTGGAGTAGGCCAAGACTTTGACAACATACGAAGCCAGGTGCTGATGAGTGATCCACTACCATCATTGAACACCGTATGTGCTATGATACAACGAGAGGAAACCCGTCGCAAAGTGATGAATCCTAAAGATACAAGAGGCATGGAAGACAAGCAAGAACTGATGGCATTCAAGAGTCAAAGACAAGAAGCTTCTGAGCCTCCTCACTTGAACAAATTTCGATCAAAATTCAAATGCACATACTGTAAGAAGAATGGCCATACAAGGGATAGATGTTGGCACCTGCATGGAAAGCAACAAATAAACAAGAATCCAGGACAAGCTTGAAGAAATCCAAACCTTTCTCAAGCACACTTATCAGACCTTGCTCATCTGCTGCGTCAAGTAGCTCAATCTAACCTTGCCACCAGCATCGTGTCCTCTACACCTGAAGAATCTTATGCTGTATTAGGTAAGTCTCTTGCTTTCATAGTCAAATTAAATTCCGATTCTTGGGTAGTGGACAGTGGTGCCACAGAACATATTATAGGTAATCTACATAAAATATCAGACATTACACATATCAGTAACACAAAGTTACAGATGGCAGATGGCTCTATGACACCAGTTAAAGGAATTGGACATCTGTCGCTTAAAAGTAAATCTAGTTCAGCATTATACGTTCAGAAGTTCCCTAATAATCTTCTATTAGTGAGCAAACTAACAAGGGATCTTAACTGCAATGTTATTTTTTCCAAGAAGAGAGTAACTCTGCTGGACCCAACATCCCAGATGAAGATTGGTGAAGGCTACGAGAAAGATGGGCTATACTTCTTGGATTTACAGCAGTCTAAAGCTTTTCTTACAGCAAAGAACAGTGAATCCTCCCACCTTTGGCACTGTAGATTCGGACATCCTTCAAATGGAATACTTAGAACAATGTTTCCAAATCTTGTGTGTGATTTCTCTGTTTGTGAAGCATGCGAGTTTGCTAAGATGTCAAGGCTACCTTTCCGTCAATCTGAGACAAATAGTGAAGGGATTTTTTATTTGATTCATGCCGATGTATGGGAACCGGCTCCCACACTTTCCAAACTTCAATTCAAATACTTTCTGTTACTAATCGATGATAAGTCACGCATGAGTTGGATATATTTTCTAAAGAGAAATGATGAAGTATTTGAGTGTTTCAAAAAATTCCACAACATGGTTGAGACACAGTTTGACAAACGCATAAAAACAGTAAGATCAGACAATGGTGGAGAGTTTGTTAACGTGCAGTTTGACAACTTCTTTAAAACACATGGAATTCTTCCACAATTGACATGTTCAGGGACTCCGCAGCAGAATGGTATATGCGAGAGGAAGAATAGACATTTACTAAACATTGCAAGAGCCATACTGTTTCACATGCATGTACCTGACAGTTTTTGGCCTGAAGCAGTCGCTACTTCCTGCTATTTGATTAACAGAACAGCAAGCCGCCGACTTGAAAATAAAAGCTCATTTGAAATATTGTATAACAGACAGCCATCTCTTGCTCATCTACGTGTATTTGGTGCTACTTGTTTTGTGCATATACAAGATCATAACAGAAATGAATTCCAAAAACGTGTTGTCAAGTGTGTCATTCTTGGCTACTCCTCCTCGAAAAAGGGATACAAATGCTTCGATTCAAACTCTCAAAAATTCTATATTTCAAGAGATGTCAAGGTAGTAGAAGATCTACCATATTTTACTGATGTGCAGAGTTTGAATTAGGGGGAGTGGATAAAGAGATGGATGTCTCCTCAAACGTCATGGATGGACCCTCAAACGATACCATCTTCGCCATCACCAACGGCACCATCACTACCATCACTACCCTTACCTGCTCTATCACCAACGACAAACATAGGAATGTATACAAAAACAGAGGTACCAATGAGTGAATTCGCAAGCAATGCGAATGGTACTGAAAACAACAACAGCAACAAAAACAGCACTAGTTCTCATGTCTCATGAATTCCAACAATAGATCAGAAGGTCTACAAGAATAAGTAGGCCACCAACAAAATTTAATGATTTTTACAGCTACTATGCGCAAGGGCAAAATCAATACTCAGTGTTAAATGACGTGAGACTAAAAAATTACTCTGAGTTGTATCAAAGCTACCTGACCAAAATATATGCACAAAAAGAGCCCACAAATTTCACTAAAGCTTGTCAATCTCCAAGTTGGCGTGCAGCAATTCAAGAAGAGTTGAGTGCACTGCAAAAGAACAGAACATGGGATATAGTAACCTTACTGAATGGGGAAAAACCTGTGGGATGCAAGTGGACATTTAAAATCAAATACAAAAGCAGCGGAGAGATAGAAAGATTTAAAGCAAGACTAGTAGCGAAGGGCTACACTCAGAAGGAAGGAATTGACTTTCATGAAACATTCGCCCCCGTTGCAAAAATGAACACCATAAGAGTCGTGCTATCAGTGGCTGCAGTAAAGAGGTGGAGTTTACATCAACTTGATGTAAAAAATGCTTTCCTCAATGGCGACCTAGATGAGGAAATATATATGGATCTGCCACAAGGTGTTGAATGTGGCTCAGTTCCTAAGGTAGTGTGAAAATTGAGAAAATCTCTATATGGACTGAAACAGTCCCCTAGAGCATGGAATGTCAAATTCAGTCAGAAACTAAAAGAACTGAACTATATACAAAGTGCTTCAGACCACTCATTGTTCACTCACATTTCTAACCAAGGGAAAACCAGTGTAGTCATAGTTTATGTCGATGACATATTATTAGCTGGCGATGATGACAAGTTTATGGAACTCACAAAGAAAGCTCTCAATAATCAGTTTGAGATCAAAGATTTGGGAAGCCTGCGCTATCTTCTAGGAATAGAAGTGGAACAGTCATCTAAAGGAATTTTTATGTGCCAACGAAAATATCTTCTTGATTTACTAAAAGAAACAGGTATGCTAAATGCAAAAAAGGTAGAGACACCAATGGAAGCAAACATAAAACTTCTGGAGGATGAAGGAGAGTTAGTTAAAGACACAGGGAGCTTTCAGTGACTTATTGGAAAGATTGATCATCTACTTGATAGCCAGAAGGCCTGACATTCTTTATGCTATAAACAGATTAAGCCAGTTCATGCACTGTCCAAGAAAACAACATTTAGAGGCATTGCATAGAATAGTGAGATTTATCAAAGGAACACCGAATAGGGGAATTCTCATGAGAAGAGACGGAGGTCTAAATGTTACAAGCTATTCAGACGCTCACTAGGCCAGAGATCCCAATGATAGAAAATCAATTGCTGGATACTGCAGTTTCATAGGGAAAAACTTAGCAACCTGGAAAAGTAAAAAACAACTAGTTGTATAAAACTTCTGAAGGATGAAGGAGAGTTAGTTAAAGACACAAGGAGCTTTCAACGACTTATTGGAAAGATCATCTACTTGACAGCCACAAGGCCTGACATTCTTTATGCTATAATATGCTATAAACAGATTAAGCCAGTTCATGCACTGTCCAAGAAAACAACATTTAGAGGCTTTGCATAGAATAGTTAGATTTCTCAAGGTAGTGTTTGATAACCCGGTATTCTACTGTAGCACCGGAATAATTATTCAAATTTTTAAAAAAATTCCAGCGTATCAAACGCGGAATTATATTTTCGACCGTTGAGGTCGATTCCGGAATAATGTTTCCGGAGTTATTTTTTGGACCGTTAGGGCACGGTCCGAAAACGCGTTTTCGCTCACTCGCCTTTCGCAGCCGCAGCAGCCCTCTTCGTCTTCACGCAACGCCCTTCGTCCTCACACGCAACGCTCTTCGTCCTCACGCGTCGTGAAGCCGCAGCATTCTTCCTGCTGCCATGAACCTTCCCCACTCGAAGGGTTCCCTCATCAGCTCCTTAATAAGGTGAGGGTTTTGACATTCTTACGCTCCCTCATTTCTTACATCTTTGCTTGTATTTGCTGGCCATGCCGTTCTTTTCATAGAGGTGAACACTCCCTTCCCCCTTCTCTCTCTCTCTCGCCTGCAACTCTCTCTCTCTCTGTCTTCCGTAAAAAAAAGATAAGCACTCAATATCCGTGTCCCAAATGTAAGTCTTTCTTTGTCTCTCTGTCTGTCTCTCGTTCAAGGTTGCCATTTTATTTATTTCTTGTACATAAATCTGATTATTTGGTGCATGCCCAATATGCAAATGTAAACCTAGAAATTTCATATGCTTGAACCCGATCGTTGTTTCCCTCTTTTGTTTGGTGTTTTCTTTTGTGTGGATTCCCAGTAACCCTCTTCTGAGATTTTTTTCTGCTTCTTGCAATCCAGTTTGGGTACGGCACAATTTCATATGATTTGGTGTTTTCTTTTCTTAACAGTTATCACAGTCTCAAAGGCACTTTGACTATCAATTGTCAATTAGGGGATGATAGCCTTGAATTTGAAACTAGCTTACTGAGAGATTGATCATCATCTTCATCTTAATGTAACTGTGACATATCAGGGCTTGAGATGGCTAGATATGGGTGTGGGACATAGGTTGGACACGGCAAAATCACATTTCATAACAAGTATTTTTGTCCTGTAATTTAAATTTTATGAATGTTAACAATGATGTGTTTGCTTAAATTCTTATTGTAGCTACATATGAATAGATCCCCCACACATCAAGCATGCATCTGTAGTTGTAAATACAGTTAAATGGCTTTTTTTTTGCTTTGAGACACACAGCTTTATGTGCTTTATATGAACACACAACATCTGCTTGTTGACACTTTTTTCCCTTTGTCGTTTTATATTTGACTGTTAGTTCTTGTTGACACTGTAAACATCTGCTTCTGAGCTTGGAAATGCTTATTTTCTGCATGATTAATTGCATGTGTTGTATAATCTTTTAACTTTGTCAGTTAAATTGCATGTGGTACATATGTTTATTTTGTTTATATTTTACTTTTGTTTGTTACTATATGTAGAATATGAGTTGATCACGCTGATTTGAGTTTGTTTGTCTAATATCAAGTTTCCTAGTGATGACTTCATCTGAGTTCATGTCAGACAGTAACTGTTCAGCATTTTGTCTGGCTTTACTTGTTTTTTGCAGCTCTCTCGCTCTGTTTTTTTTTTTTTTTTTGAGGTATGGCTATTGATGTCTCTGTTGGTTGCTGAGAGATTCTGCTGTTATTTGTTTACCTGCATATTGTAGTTTTATTTCATTTAATTTTAGCTAGAAATCTCTACAATGCAGCAAGATAGTATATATTTCCTGTAATGTAGCTATATCTTATATAGCATATCTTCATCCTATTAGTCTGAATTTGGAGAAACAACTGTTGACAAGTTCATCTCTGATCTTATTTGAAATTTGTCTCTACTTTCATCTGAATGGTACTGATATTATGTCCACAATGCGGCATTGTGTTTCCTCATCTATTATATCTAAAGTGACACGAGATTTTAAGAATTCAAAACATAGACTTTCATGGTTTTTATATTTATAAAAATCCTAATATTCTTCTCTTTAAGCAATGCAAATATTATACCGAAATTGTCAGCATTCTTGATTTGTGGATTTGGAGTGTAACAGAGATTTTGATTTCATGATTTTCAAATTTACAATTCACTAAAACCATAAATTTAATGAACAAACTATATGATAGAAAGAGCTTTTAATGTTATTACAATAACTTGGGATGACATGTTCCATATTTTACCAAAGAGAGACAGACCAAGTGAGCGATAGATAGGGAGAGAGAGACCCCTCCCTTCTCAGCCACTACTTTTTCTCTTAGCCCAGCTGTAGTTTGAAGTAGGCTGTACTGAATATCATACTATATCTTATGTGGTACATATATGCGTAATAGGCCCTAAGAACAGTGACAAGTTATTACTGGCAAGTTATTACTGAAAGTAGGCTGCATTAACAACTAATCAAACACATATATAGCAGGATTGTCAGTACTGATTGTGCTTAGAGACTAGTCTATTTTTTAAACACATATATAGATACGTTATTGGTATGTATATTTTTGTGCTTCATCTCTATCAACACCATTGTTCTTAACTTTTCTATCCAATTCCACCGACTTTCTTTCGTATTTCTTTAATAACTTTTGCAGATTGAAATTGTAACTCTCATTTCTTTAACTTGTCTATTTTTTTTTCTACTGTAGTAGCTATGGAAGGAACAAGCAACTCACGAACTGATAGTCTCATATGGACTGATGCTCAACTAGAATTTCTCATAAATCTTCTAGTTCAGCAATCACGACTACCTGGCATGAAGTCAGGCGGCAATCTAAAGCCAAAGGCTTATAAGGCGATTGAACAAAAGATGATAGAACAGTTTGGGCCAGGTTTCACAGTCGAAAAAATAAAAAACAAGTTGAAGATTACAAAAGCAGATTATAATATGTGCAAGCAAATTTTGGCAATAAGTGGGTTTGGTTGGGACTCGACAAACAAGTGCGTAGTAGTTGAAAATGAAGTTTGGGCCGAGTACATTAAGGTAAGATAGGGAACATTCTTCATTAATCATATCAATTACTATATAGAAGATATGTGACTAAAATTCAAAATGCAGAAATTCCCTGAGAGGCAGAAATTCAAAGGAGGGCAGAAATGGAAACACTATGACCAGTTACATGAAGTGTATGGTCCGTCAACTGCCACAGGTCGCAATGCTAATAATTGTGATTCATTCATGATGAATGAAGAATGTGAGTCTAATCAAGCACCAGAGACCCTTGTATCCCATACGCATGATTTCGAGATAAATATTGAAGAAAATATATCTTTCACAAAAATGTTGAACGGTGATTCTCCTATGCCATCACCAGCACATGTTCAACAAGATTCACAACCTGATAGTAGGGCAACAAACTCATTAAACAAAAGAGCAAGATTAAGTACGAACGATGAGGAATGTCGAATGATATTCCATGACATAGCCGATAGCTTTCGAACAATCGCAAACACATCATCAGGACAAAAATTGGACCAATACTTGGACATATTGCGTGAAATGCTTGACTCAGGAGAAATTGATCATCAATTGCACTTAAGAGCCCTTACGCTAATGGAGCAGGAAAATAAGCCAGCCATCTTCCTCAAACTTCTGCCTATCGAACGTGTTCCTTGGTTGCTGCTTAATCTCAATCATCAGTAGTAAGTAGTACATGTTCTCTTACTTCTTCATAATTCTTTGTTTGTGTTCATTCTAACTTATATGCAATTGAAAAGATGCTATTGAAATTGCTTTATACATTATACAGACATGTTCGTTTTATGGCTGTTAATTCCTTTCCGCTTTGCATATTAGAATGTATTTTTTTAGATGGTATGATTAGACATGACGAATGTTACTTTTTTGTATGTGATACCAAGTGCTACAGTCATGTTGTCAGATGATGACAGAGAACAAGTTATAGTGAAAATGATGTTTGTGTTGGTCTTCATATTTTTTAAATTCCTACATCGGCCTAGGCAAATTGTTCACCCTTATAGAAATGCTGGTAGTCAATTTGTTCATAATATCATTAATGGTCATCCAAGGAATTGCTTGGACTTACTGCGCATGGATCGCAACTCCTTTATTACACTATGTAATATCTTGAAGGAGAAAAATTTAGTAGAAGATGGTCGTGAAATCAGCATTGAAGAACAAGTTGCTATCTTCCTACTTACTGTTGGCCATAATGAACGGAATCGTGCATGCCAAAACACGTTCCAACACTTAGGTCAAACAATTAGTAAGTATGTGAACCTCATCCTACGAGCTCTATGTCAATTGGGTAGAGAATACATCAGTCGACCGAACGATGACATTCCATCCAAAATCCGCTTCAATCATCGTTTCTATCTGTATTTTAAGGTAAGCTAATTCATGATCACATATTATATTGTACAAATGCAGTGCAACTAATATTTTTCAGTACACGCAGGATTGTTTAGGAGCTATAGATGGCACTCACATACCAGTTTGGGTACGTACATCAGAACAAGCGAGGTTTCGTAATAGAAAAGGAAGTCTTTCACAAAATGTTTTGGCCGTAGTCAGATTTGACATGCGATTCCATATGTTTTCGCTGGTTGGGAAGGCAGTGCCACAGATTCAAGAGTATTATACAGTGCACTAGACACTGAGATAAACCCTTTCATCATACCTACAGGTTAGGAAATCAATTTACTCTTTCATAAACAAGTAATAGATTGTTGTGTAGGTGTTGGCTTACTATTTATTTAATGTCAAACTCATAATAACTTTACTGTGTAGGGAAATACTATCTTGGTGATGGAGGGTACCCAAACATACGTGGTTTACTAACTCCATATCGAGGTCATCGATACAACCTCTCTGAATTTAATGCACTGGGGGCACGACGTGTTACATCTAAAGAGGAGCTATTTAATCATCGTCATTCATCATTAAGAACAACAACCGTTGAACGAGTTTTTGGTCGGTTAAAAGGACGGTTCCCTATACTAAAAGCACAAGTGTCATATCCTTATCATACACAAGTTGGAATTGTGTTAGCCACGTGTGTTCTACACAATTTCATTATAGACTATAATCCGAATGCGGAACAGTTTGACCTTGATGAAGGTGCATTTGACAATGCAAATGAGAGTACATCGTTCGTCAACGAACTTGAAAGTGCGACACAAAGTATTCATCGGGGATCAAATAATGACACGCGCAGTTCAATAACATCTCAAATGTTTATGGATTTTGAAAATCGTAGGTGCATAGGAACTTATGACACATGGAAACTATTGTGTTGATGATTATTAGTTATTCATATGTTTAGTTTGTTTTTGTTTTTCTTTTCTTAGTTATTGTATGTAGAATATGACTTGATCACGCTAATCTTTATGTTTATGTTCATAGGTAATCGGAGTTGAAGCGCTGACATAAGTATTATGTCATGTTCGTGTCGTTCAAGGGACATATATGAATAAATACAATCACCATATGTTGGAAGAACCTTTTTGTTTAAAACAATAGACATATGAAAGTTACATTTTGTTTGTGCTATGTATGTAACGTTGATGCTTCTGTCATCACTTATGTGAATTATCTAACTATCCGTGGAAATGTAACTATTTCTTATTACCTTGTGCTCGACTATTTGTTTTTTTGGGATGCCCACTTTTTGAATGGTGTCCCCCAATTTGTTAGTGGGGTTGAGAGAGTAGCCATGTTCAGCTGCTTTGGTTGGAAGGTTCAGCTAAACCTTCTTTCATGTTGTTTTGGGATCTGAATTTTATGACATTCTATGTCAGTAAATTTGACTTTGATAATGAAGCTCCTGCTTATTAATGTTCATGTTCATATTATCACTGATCGTGTTTTGGTAGATGATTTATTATTTATCTGTGTGTTTAAGAAACTGTATCAAAAGATTATGTAAATCTGGAAATATGTTTCCTTATTATCAAACACAAAAGTATATTTCTGGAAATATATTTCTGCATCATCAAACACCGAAATATATTGCTAGAAACATAATTCTTAGTTATCACACACACATCAAAATGAGAATCAGAAATATTTTTCTCATTCTTCTATTTTAGGAAATATATTTCCAATTCCTAAATCCCTAACCATCAAACACTACCCAAAGGAACACTGAATAGGGGAATTCTCATGAAAAGAGATGGAGGTCTAAATGTTACAAGCTATTTAGACGCTAATTGGGCCAGAGATCCCAATGACGGAAAATCAATTGCTGGATACTGTAGTTTCATAGGGAAAAACTTAGTAACCTGGAAAAGTAAAAAACAACTATAGCTAGATCAAGTGCAGAAGCCGAGTACAAGGCTATGTCATTAGCTACATGTGAAGTGTTGTGGATCAAGTATGTCCTCACTGATCTTGGCATCAAAGTGGACGAAGCAATGGAACTCAAGTGCGACAACAAAGCCGCAATGTACATCTGTGCTAATCCAGTGTTTCACGAAAGAGCAAAACATATAGAGGTAGACTGCCATTTCATCAGAGAGAAAGTCCTAAAAAACGAGATAAAACCTGTGTTTGTTAGAAGCAAGGAGCAGCTAGCTCACGTATTTACAAAACCACTATGTAAGGGCAGTTTCAATAGAATTATAAACAAGTTGGGAATTCTAGAATTAGGATCTCCAACTTGAGGGGGAGTGTTAGTGCACAAGACAACTCTAGTTGTGAGACTGTTGCGACAAGCATGACAGCTCACCCTCTAACAGACTGTACAGCTGTAACGAAACGAAAGTGTGTCATGAATGTATAAATAGTTTGAAGTAAAGAGAGAGAATATAATTTTCAGAGATGAATAAAATTGTGTGAAAAAACACTTACTCTCTGTCACCTACGTGTGAGCTTCTTCCTCTGTTTTTCTGGAGACTTCTCCTTCCACTGTTTTCTGCAGAGTTCTGCAATCCCCCACAAGAGCTCAAGTTTGACAGTGAAGACAGAATCAGCTAACCGAAAGAATCAAAAGCCTTTGTGATATTGAACTTAAGAAGAAAGGATGCAGAGCGAGAAGAATAGATGGAATTGACGGCCTCATTAGCCAAGAAGACCTCATCATGCAACTGTCTACTACGAGTGAAAAATGAAAGCAATCTGAAATGGGTTGGTAAGGGAAGGCATGAAAGAACAGAAACGAGAAGCATGAAGCCTGGCAATGATCTCATAAGGAGTCCAAGTATGGAGATAGGGTGAAAATTCTGGACATTTGAAGACATTGCCCTCCTAGGAATAAGAACACATATAGTCATGTTAAACTCCTTCAGGATGGAGGAGTTGGTAGCAAACTCCTGAGAGAAGACCATAGCATAAGGCTGGCAAAATAGTGCCAGAAGACTCGGAAGAACTCATGAGGAAAACCATCAACATCATGCGACTTATCAGCCTTAAGGGCCAAAACTGCTGCCCTAAGCTCATCAGGCTGGAAGGCATGCTCCACGCTAAGCGCAAGCGAAACTGATAGAGTATGAAAATGAAGACTAATGAGGGTAGTAGATGTCTGTGACATAGTAGGTTGATAGAAAGCGCGATAATGCTCGAACAACCCTTCATTCTCTCATGAATGAAGGAGAATAAGTTGCTTACATGGGAATGATGCAGCCACTTGTGAACCAAGCGGCACAAGCCCTTTACTTAACAAAACTGAAAGCATATACATATATATTCGCCGAGCATGTGTCGACGTGGGATCCAAAGGCCATGAAGTGACGGGCTTCGCATGTGTCGACCGTGGCATCCAAAGAGCATTCGCATGTATTATCATGGCATCCAAGGTGGACGGACCCTGGGTCCTCTCTTTTTATGCAAGTGCTAGAAGTTTTTCTTACCACATTGCCGTTTGGAAGATGTGGTGGTGGAGGAGCATGCTATCTCACGATTGAATGAATGATATTTCCCTGGAAACTCTAAGGTCAGGTTTGATAAATGACTCTCAGATCTTACATCTAAGAGGATCTTAGATATACGGATATAAGATACAGTTCCTTGGATTATTCAAGGGTCTCTCTCTTCCCTCCCTCTCTCTCTCTCTCATGCTTTTGTTCCTTTTCAGGTTTCTGTTCTCCATGCCATTTGCTCTTACTTTCTTTGCTAAGTTTTCTCTTATGCCACTTTTTTCTTTTTTTTTATATTGTTGAGTGGTGACGCCTTGTCATTACATCTTGTTTTGAATGAATTTCCATTTTATCTGCTCTTTCTCCCTCCCTCTCTCTCTCTCTCTCTCTCTCTCTCTCTCTCTCTCTCTCTCTCTCTCTCTCTCTCTCTCTCTCTCTCTCTCTGCTCTCTCTCTGTCCAGCGACCTCCTCCAGCTCGAGCGTCCTCCAGCGACCTCCTCCGGCTCCTCCAGCGACCTCCTCCAACCTTCGGCTCCTCCAGCGACCTCCTCCAGCTCGGGCGTCCTCCAGCGACCTCCTCCGGCTCCTCCAGTGACCTCCTCCAGCGACCTCCTCCAGCGACCTCCTCCAACACCCTAAACCTCTCTGCTCTCTCGCTCGGGCGGGCGTCCTCCAACGACCTCCTCTTGCTCCTCCAGCGACCTCCTCTGTTGCAGACTTCCAGTGCTCCCCTTTCGGACTCACTCTGCTCTCTCGCTCGGGCGGGCGTCCTCCTCCCGTCAGGCGGCCCCTCAGGCGACCTCTCCCTCACCGCGGGCGACCTCCTCCGGCTCCTCCTGCTCTCTCTCGTTCGGGCGGGCGGTCTCCCCCGGCCCCTCGGGCGACCTCCTCTGGCCCTCTCTCGGACGGGCGGTCTCCCGCACGGCGTCCTCCTTTCCCTGTGCAATGCAGCTCTTCCCCCTTCCCTCTCTGTTCGCTTGGGGCGCTGTGGAGCCGTGGGGTGTCTCTCCCTGCACCTAGAGCAAGCTGCACAGTAAATGTTTGCTGGATTGACTGTGAGAAACAGGTTCCCTTTTTCCTTTGCTCTTGCCCTGTGGGGGTGTCATGGCAACCCTTCCTCCTCCCCCGCCTTTGCGGCCACCCTCGGGGGCTTGGGTTGGTGGTCCTAGTCTTTGTGGTATCCGGCCGGGTAACCCCCTCCCTATTAATCGTTTGCTTTGTCGTGCGGCGATCGGTTTTCTTTGCTCGCCTGAGGGGGTCCATCAAGCTAGGGCATTGTCTTTCAGTTGGCAGTCTACTTATCTTCAATTGTGTTTTCACCGGCTCACTTCAGCTGAGAAATGCTCGTGGACTCCTCCAGGCCTTCCTTCCGCCCGCGTGGTGTTGTTTTCTCCTTTTGCAGATGGGTGATTGTTCCTTGCGGCCGAGGCTCCCCAAGGTGGTCTCTGTTGGTAGGCCAGCCCCCTCACCTTGGCGTGTCCCCTCTTCTCAGCGTGCTTCCAGGCTTCGCCACCTTCTTCGGTCTGTCGCTTCTATCCGCGTCAGATGGGGCCAGTGGTGGTGTCAGAGGTGTGCGTCTTTGAACAGCCGTCGGGCCGTCACGTGTTCTCGTTGTTGTTTTCCTGCTTGTCAGAATGATCGTCGCCTTTTTGCTCGGCGGCATGATTTCGCAGCGGTCACTTCTTCCTTTTGGGTCCAGGTTACTCTGCCTGTTGTTCAGCGGTCACCTTCTTCAGACGAGAGCTCTTTGTATTTTGGCTCTATCAGACTTCCTTGGCCTGGGCCTGCTTGTCCTGGTACGCGGGGTTTGCCTTTTTCGGTACAGGTTCCGCAGGTTTTCAGCCCAGGTGATCCTCCGCACCAGTGCTCTTCGGTGGTAGAGCTACCGCCTTCTCAGCTTCTGCCCTTGCTTCCCTCACCGCGGGCGCCAGCCTCTCCTCAGCGAAGGAGTCCAGCCTGCTCTCTGCCACGCTCCCTTGAGGTACCCTGCTTGCCCTTTCCTTTTCCTGCTTTGCGAGCTGGGGCTCCACGCGAGTCCACCTCGGGAGGCCCCGACCCGTTGTTGGTTGCTGCTCAGTCTGACCTTAGCGACGTCCAGTCGTCTGCACCGTCTCCTTCGGCTGCCCGCCCGTTGGCAGAGGGTTGCCCCCTTGAGGTTGTTGTTGTTGCTCGCTCTCGTTCGACTACGACCTGCGTTGTCTTGGCCTCTGGCACCTCGACATCCCCAGTCAGTCGTTCTCCCTCTGTTGTCTATACGTTGCTCTTTACCTTGGTTACTGGCCCCCCTATGCCCCCCCCCCTTACACCCAGGACCTCCTATTTTGCCTATCTGCCTTGGGTTTTTTCTGTTTCTTTTGACAGTTGCCTTAGCTCTGCCTTGGTTACTGGCCCCCCTATGCCCTCTCCTTACACCTAGGTCCTCCTATTTTGTCTATCTGCCTTGGGTTTTTTCTGTTTCTTTTGACAGTTGCCTTAGCTCTGACTGACCTTCCCTGCATATTCTGCTCCCTAGACTCAGTCGCGGCTTTCCCCAAAACCCCGCCTACATGTCTCTCCCACCTGTTAGCCCTGCCCTCCCCCGCATCCCTTATGTTGGCTCTTTTTCCCCCGCCCTATGGTCTGAGTTTGCGTCCACTTCTGCCCCCCTGTCCTCCCCTGTTCAGTTGTCTGGCCCCGCCTCTAGACCAGTGGGTCGTCACTCCCTGCCCGATGGGTTGCCTCCTGTTGCCCCCTTGTTGGATGCTGAGTTAGGCATCTCCCTCCCGGATGCGCTTGACGCTCTTAAGGTCTCTCTTCCGCAGGAGCAACTTGATTTGTTGCGTTCCTCTTTTGTTGCCGCTGTGGCACCGGTCTCCCGCTCCAGCCTGGCCAGGTTGCGGTGGGAATTGCGTAGGATTGGGGCTTTCGCAACCTCCATCCTCCCTCCTGGTGCCGCCAGGGCGGCCAGACGTACGTCGCTTCACGTGGTTTCCCCATGAGGGTTGCATGTTGGAATGTGCGGGGCCTCAGTGCCCGTTATCGGCGTAGGTATCTCTCTTCTTGGATCCGTCAGCATGGACCTTCGGTGCTTATCATGGTTGAGACCAAGATGTCTGTCATCTCTCACGCTTGTGTTCGTACCTTGTTGCGCCGACCATCCTTTGGGTTCCTTCCAGCTCGTGGGGCAGCTGGCGGCATCCTGCTGGCTTGGTCCCCACCCCTTACGGGGGTTGTTGTGCATATCGGTAGGTACTCTATCTCTGCTTCTCTCAGCGGATTCTGGCCTAATGGTCCGGTCTTGGTTACTGCGGTTTATGGCCCTTGCGTTGGGGCTTTGCATGGACGGCTGTGGGCTGAGCTGCATCAGGTTCGCCAGCTTGCAGTTTCACCTTGGCTGCTGGCAGGAGACTTCAACTGTTTGCTTAGCCCTGCTGACTCCTCATCCCCTGTCACTTCTGGCCCGTCTATGTCTGCTTTTTGATCGTTCGTTGATGAGTTCGGTCTTTTTGACGTGCCTTCGACTAATGGTACGTTTACTTGGTCTAATAATAGGAACCCTCTGATCCTTCGTAGGTTGGATCGTATCTTCCTCTCGCCTGAGTTGTTATCTGCTTTTCCTTCGTCCTCTTTGGTTCTTGGTCCGAGGCACCTGTCTGATCACGCTCCGCTGCTCCTTACCCTTATTCGGGGTAGGGCTGGCATCGGCCATGCCAGGTTTCGTTTTGAGCTTTGGTGGCTCCGAGATGATTCCTTTGTGGCTACCGTCCCTAATTGGTGGGCTCGTGCAGTCAATGGTAGGTGGGCTGCTTTCAAGCTCTCGCGGAAGCTGCACTCCATCAGAAGGGAGGTCCTCGCCTGGAAGCGCATTTTCTGGAGCAGCAAATTTTCGGAAGTGGCCGATTGGGATGAGGAGATCCTGTCCCTTGAGGCCTCTGATAATATTTCTGCGGACCAATCTTCCCGTCTGCTTTGTTTGCAGTGTATTGCCCAGGAGTGGCGGATTAGGGAGTCTATCCACTGGCAGCAACGCTTTAGGCTGGGTTGGCTCGCACTTGGAGACCAGAACTCTAGATTCTTCCACTTGGCCGCCTCTCAAAGGCGCCGTCAGACGTTGCTCCAGTCCATGGGTATCGGGGGCAGGGTTTTTCTTGGCGATGACATCCTCCCGGCCCTGAGCGCCCATTTCCGGGATTTCTACTCTAAACCTCTTCGCTTCCGTGTCACGCTGTCGGATTTTCACCTCTCCTCTCTCTCTGTCTCTTGTGCGATCGCTCTTGAGCGGCCCTTCCAACACCAAGAGATCAAGAACGCGGTCTGGTAAGGCGCCCAGCATTGATGGTTTCCCTGTCGAATTTTTTTGAACTTTTTGGAAGGTTTGTAGCGCGGATGTGTTTGCGTTTTGTGATGAGTTCGCCTACAGTTCTGTTTTCCACCCTTCAGTACGCTGATGATTTTCTCATGTTCAGCAGTGCTTCCCGCCAGCAGGTTGTGAGAACGTGGCTCATCCTTCGGGTTTTTGAGCTCATCTCGGGTCTTTCTATCAATTCCGCCAAGTGTCACCTTTCCCTCATTCACGCGGATCCGGCCACGGTACTTCTCGCGGAAGCTTGCTTTGGGTGTAAGGCTACTGGCCTGCCCATGGACTACTTGGGGCTTCAAATTGCGTTGTCGTCTCCTGCTCCCTCTTTTTGGGATGGGGTGGAGTAGAAGCTTACTGATCGCCTTTAGTGTTGGCAAGGAAAGCTGTTTTCTCTTCCAGGTCGGATTACTCTAGCTAAGCACTGCCTTGCGTCAGTCCCTTTCCATGTTTTGTTTGTCTTTCGACCTCCAGTGGCTGTTTTGCGTAGGTTTGATAAGCTTATTCATAAAGTTTGTTTGGGATGGAGATCGACCTTCAGATCGCCTTGCGCATTGGGATGTGATTGTCTTTCCACGTCTTCTTGGGGGTGCTGGGGTTACCAACCTTAGTCGGGCTTGCGAGTCTTCTTTGTGTTTTTGGTGGTGGCGGTTAGCAACTGAACATTCTCCCATCACCTAATTCATTAGTTCAAAATTTGACATGTCTTCACCTAGCGTCTGGCATAGTTCTATCTCTCACACCTCCCCCTCTCACTTTTGGTCCGACATGCTTTCGGTCCTTCCTCTTTTCCTCCGCCTTGTTGACCTCTCATCGTCCACGTCCCCATCCTGACCTCTTTCACTTACCCGTGAGTTCACTTTTTCTTCTTGCTACCTGGCCTCCTTTGGTCCTTCTGTCGCGTCACTTCCCCCTCGGTCTCTTTGGTCTCCTGGCCCATCTCCCCGTGCCATTGCTTTTGTCTGGCTTCTTCTGACTGGCCATATCAACACTTTTGATCACCTCCAGCGCCTTGGCATCAGTTTGGCTAACCAGTGTCCCCTATGTCTTGTCGCGACTGAGTCTTGGATCCACATTTTTACTTCTTGCCTTTTTTTCTCTAGTGTCTTTGCTTCTACTTGGCCTTCCCTAGTTAGTAGTCTTCCAAACCCACCATCCATTCATCTTCTCTTCCTCTTTAGTCCTTCCTCCCACCTGATTGCTTCTTGGGATGATGTCTGGAGGCCGTGACTCATTTCAGCTTGGTGGCGCATTTGGGCGAAGCATAACAACAGGGTCTTCAGGGGCACCTTCTCTTCGCCAGATTCTGTGGCTCGTCTTGTGCAAGTGGATGTCCAGTTTGCCATTCGGTTAAAGCGCCGCTGCCAGTCTATGGTTGAGTGACTGTGTCACTTCGTCTTTCCTCTCCTCTCTTAGTTTTTTGTACTTTGTATGTATATATTTCTTCTTCCTACTTATGTTTTGCGGTATGTCTTTTTTGCGGATTGTTTTGTATTTAGAGGACCTCTTGTCCCCAAATTTTGTTATATATTCCCATTTTATCGGCTCTCTCTCTCCTTGACTGCCATCAAGATCAAGCTTCCTCTCTCACCGCTGTTGACTCCCCACGCTTTTGTCTCTCTCTTTCTCTCCCCCTTTGACTGCGATCAAGATCAAACGTCTATCTATCTACAGAGAGAGCAGGAAGTGTTGAAGTGTGGACCCAAATCTACATGTCAAAATTTTTGAAGGGCATTTATGTAACCTTACAGTTTTGTTTTCCCTAATCCCCATGTTTAAGAGTGGGGAGGTTATATTTTCTTGTATTCTTGATCTTCCTGAGATAGTAAAAAATCCTGTGTCGGTATTGTAGAACTTTGTCCTTGAACCATGTAAAAGTTTCTTGTGTCTTTTTCCTCCTCTCGTGTGTTTCATCTCTTGGTGTAGTGAGGGAGAGTAAGAGGGCCTCGTTCCTACCAGGGCGGTGCAATGGGGGAGGTCTAGGCATTTGCATGCTGCTTCTTGCCATGCTTTAGATCCCTGCAAGACGGTTTAACCTGGTGATCGCTCCCTTTCAAATCTGAGATCCATGGATCTGAAATCTGGAGGTTCTCAGATTCCGTGTTTGATACATCTTGGATCCTCATATCATATTCAAGGTCGGATATGAGATTGAGGCTATCAAACGCCCCCTAAAGTATTCAATATGGAAAACCTGTTGAGTTAATTTTACGTTTCAAACAGTGGGATAAGGGAAAATATCAGAGAAACAAGAATCACAGGAATCCTCCAAATAGTGACAGAAAGGACTCGCGTAGCAGAATTGCTTTAGCAATATGGAAGGATAGAACCGTTGAACCATTTCAACTTTGCTTATTATCAGTCGTACTTAGCAAATTCAGTTTATCTGATAAATGCTTGTATGCCATTTTGTATTTATTCATGTACTTCTTTTCAAGCCTACTTGCATGACTTTAGTTTATTATAACAAAATGGTTTTCAAATTTGACTCCAGATCATAATTTAGAACCTGTAAACCAGAAGGGATTTGTTCATAGCAATAAAAAGAGATGGATTTGTCAATTGCCTATGCCTCACTATGTCAGGAACGGACTTGGAAAAACCTTTCCTGAAATCTCCAATATTATGTCCAACTAAAACCTAGCAATCCGCTCTTCTTGCTTAATTTTGCATTCTCAGAAAGAAATTTTAAACAATAGAAAACCTCCACGAAGTTTCACTGTAAAAATTTATCTTGGAGGTCAAGATGACACCAATTGGTATCATAGGTCAGCATTTTGAAAATGTGAATATGACAATTAAGCTTTTAAAATGTAAATGCACAAAATCCTCTCACTAATGACGTTTACATCTTACAGGCGACAAAAGAAAAGGAAAAGGAGAGAAAGTGTCGCCCCAACCCAAAATCAGATATCCAACTACCACCTTCTCCACAGAATATAATAGGAAAAGGCCGGTTTGCAAATCTCAATGAGATATAAAATCTTCATCTTTACTAATTCACGGGCCTTTTGGGGCCTTTTAGCAATAAGAACAATATGTTAATAAGAACAATATGTTACTATTCCATGAATGGCAGATTTATAAAATACTGTGTAATTTGGGCAGGCAGATTCATGAAATACCGTAAACTCGGTATTCCATGAATCCACCCTAATCTTTGAGTCAGATTTATACAATAGTATCAAATTATTCCCATTGTAAGACAGTTCTTTTATGCACATTTAAAAATGTACTTGTTCAGATTATCTATGATCTGTATTGAGAACTCTTGGATGCAACCAAGAAAGATGTATTTCAGAATAACAATGCCACAGAACTAGATAGGCTCCCTGTGCATTTCGAATATAATTTTAAAAAAGAAATGATCTTTTACGATATTTATATGAGAGCCTCCCTTTTCATAAAAATGTCAAATAAAAGCTTAAAGTATACTTTTCCTTTGACCAGAGAAACAGAAAAACCTTAGGTAAAATGATAAAAAGTGTAGTTTAATCATAAAAGGGCTATTGAAAAAATTGCAAATAATGTCTCTCCGTTCAAGTTATCAAAATTTTAGTTCAAAAAGCGATCTCCTTTTAAGATCATACGAAAAAAGTAAGCTAAAAAAATGAAGATTTCCCATACATAATCGCCTACCATCCCATTACTTGGACATGGTGGAAGCAGTCTGAATCAGGTTCAAACGAGCCCTGGCCTGGTTCGTGTTAAAAGGTGATGCAAAACGGATGATGCCATCAAAGGAACGTGCAATTGCTCCAAAAACACTGCTAAATGTATCAACCTAAAAGATTTAAAGATGACCCAAAGACCTTAAAACAAAGGCTTAGCAAGAAAGAAATTCCATAATTATCAACTCTAATCTAATTCTAACACATAATCATTTAAAGCAAGAACAGGGAAACCACAAACTATGACACATCTCGAATACAATCCAAGCCCCAATAATCAAGTCATCAGTGAATCCAAAGCTAATATTGTAATATTGTAAAACAAGGATGTAAATTAACTCAAATCCAATCCTCTTCAATTTGTCATTTTTCTACTCCTCGTAGCTGTGCTCTGAATCTGAATCCAGCTCTGCATTGGATGGCATTGCAGACGGTCCACTGCACAATCTATTAAGTATATAGATAACAACTATTATCCAGATCCCAATTACATATGCAGGATTTTATTTGGTTACATATAAAATTGAATGCAGATAATGAGTTAAATTCTATGTGATGCATGAGGGGATCAACTAAGCAGGCATATCCAAATACAATCCAAGGTCATACATAGATGATAGATCTTAATTTAAATTTTGAAGGAAAAAACTGCAAATCAGATATCGACAACAAAAACAAGACCAAAAATATATGTAACTACCTTGTCCATTGTTTAAGAACAGAGAAGGAAATAAATATCATATTTTAGTAGGATAACGAGAACCCCTGGCTTGTAGTCTTCCCATTCTGCTGGTAGTTTGTGTACTTGTTCTACTTTCTCGTTCTGCTGGTATTTTGAGATCAATTGTTTTACTTTCTCAAAATATCTCTAAGGATCTTGCCAAGTTCTTCTCCACTATCCTCCTGAACATGATGCCCAGCCTGCAACGATAAGGATGCACTTATATTTATATTTGCATATCTGTTGAAAATTCTCAGATAGTATACATGCTTCTTGATCAATTTCCACTAGGAGAAAACAAGAAGGTGACCTAAACCACATAAATAAGAAAAAAACCTTTTAGGGTTTCACATGGCACAAACAACCCAGAAGTGAAGTTTATGCTTACTAGTTCATATCTAGGGTAACCACAATAAATTGGACATGTTGATTCTATTAAGAACGCTTGGAAACTGGTAACCTGAATGGAATTTTATACATTTGGTAAAGTCTTCATCAGGCTAACTTTGCGGAACACTAACGGTAGGATGGAGAGAGAGAGAGAGAGACTAGGCAAATGGTGAAGTGCCACACATTTCATCCCTAACGATTGACACCAGGAAGTGAAAGATAATAACAATCAAAAGATATTGGCCTTCTTTTATTTGCTAAAAAGCTTGTAAGGTTTACTCTTTTGATGAATAAAAACATATGGACTCAATAACACTTCAAAAGGGTTACTAAAATCTCAATGATCTAAAACACAATAATGACTGTAAATGGTAGCTTGCTTTAGAATTTCTTGCTATATCATGCATTTGTATCTTCCATGAGTCTGATTTCAGAAATTGTGAAAAATCAAGGATGAAACATTAATCCAACAAACTAGGGTCATGATCATCAGAAGATCCTAAGCTATTATAAAGGAGGCCTTTCAAATGAGTAAATAAATTTGTAACATAGCTCAAGAATGCATACTGGATAAGAAGGTAGTAGAGAATTAAGATAAGGAAAAGCATAGTATCAAAAGAAAATTACAGATGGAAGTTCCACAAGTTTGTGCTTTGAATCTCTGCAGAAGTCTTCGATGCCCATATAACTCAACCATCGATCTCTAAGTCCCCAACATATGGTTGTGTCAATCCCCCAAGTTTGACTGCATAAGATCTTCTGCATGTCTTCAACGTACACCTGCTCAAGTTGGCAGGAAGAAAGACTGATAAAAGCAGACATTTGACTTACTATATAGAAGGCCATGTCTGCCCAAAAACTTGCAAACACAAGCATTTGTTCCTCTTTAACATAAAAATAAATAGAATAAAAGAAACACTAAGAAAAAACAGCTTATATAGATATACAGTGAAGAATTTACTAGTTTCACTTAAAAATGTAGAATAAAGAAAGCCTTGTTAAGTATCCCTTGTCCATCCATGCTATACTCCCAAAATATAGTGAGTTCAATGAATAAATAGTGAGTGAACAAAGTGTATATCATTGTCTCATAACTAACTTCATATTTCAAGTTTTTATGCTTTAATCTCATAATCAGCATCTAAATAAGGTGCTTTATTGTTATACTTGCAATTTAACCTATTAAATTTAGCATAATATTTCTATTTTTTGTGAAGAGAAGTTCACAAAAAAAAAACCCATGATTTACAGTTTGCACACTAATATGCTCCATATCCATGTCACATAAGTACAGGCACGGGTCCGATATGGGTTGGGTATGAAACATTTTCAAAAACTCGGGTACAGGGGATTGTCATGGGGCGACAGTCTTTCAAATCTTCGCAAGCCTAAAAAGGTAAGCGAGTGCGTAGATAACTCAAAAACAAAGAGTACTTCAAGAGACACAACGAGGAGAAGAACTTGCAATGAGTTGTTTCATCACAAGAGAAGATAAGCAAGGAGATTGACTCAACTTTACTTACAAGGGTGCTCGAAGGCTCACACAAGGATCTCATGCCGAACACCCAAAGCAAGGAATCCCAAACGTTTCACTTGGACCGATGGGAGGGTACTCCCTTTCACGTGAACAGGCATATAAAAATGGGTCTTGTAAACAAGAAAAAGACTATACAAACATAGACATTGGGGAACAGGCTCCCCCTTCAAATCATGTGTCGTCCTCGGTGCTAATTGCGTCATGATATGCCCAAACTTCCAGGTGTCACGGGGTGACCATTCTCTCGGCCCGTGTGGTGCGACAGTCTTTCAAATCGCCACAAGCCTAAAGGGATAAGCGAGTGCGCAGATAACTTGAAAACAAAGAGTAGGTAAAGAGATATAAGGAGGAGAAAAACTTGCAATGAGTTGTTAAATTCACTTAGAAAGGCAGCATATCACAAGAGAAGGTAAGCAAAGAGATTAACTCAACTTTACTTACAAGGGTGCCTGAAGGCTCATACAAGGATCCTCATGTCGAACACGCAAAGCAAAGAATCCCAAACATGACACTTGAACTGGTGAGAAAGTACTCTCTTACAAGTGAACAGACATACACAAATGGGCCTTGTAAGAAAGAGAAAGACTATACAAACACAAACATAGACACAGGGGAACAGACTCACCCCTTCTAAGCATGCGTCGTCCTCAGCACCAACTGCATCATGGTATGCCCTGACTTCTTTTGGGTAGCGCTGCTTCATCTGGAACATGTAGTCCCATGTAGGCTGCTCTTCATTTGCCCACTTGACAAAATACTTCTTCGGCTCGTCGAGATAGTACTAGATCTTGTGTCGAAGAATCTGCTCCAGCTGCCTGTCTATTGCAAACTTGCTCAAGGTGCTCTTTGCAAGACTGGCTCCCATTGCAACTGACTCATTTTTGGATCTTCATCATCAGCATATAAAGGCTCCAAGTTGCACATGTGAAACACTAGACACCTTGAAGTCTGGCGGCAAATTTAGCTTATACATCAGCTTCTCAATCTTCTTGATCACAATGAATGGCCCTTCATACTTCTGGATCAAGGCATGGTGCCGCCCACGAAAAATACCCATGTGATCGAAATACAACTTAATGAGGACCTGGTCTCCAACTTGGAACTCGGCAGGTCGTCGATCTTTGTCAAGCCACTTTTCATCTTCTTGGCAACCATATGCAAGACTGCCTTGGCGAGTTCTGTCTGCTCCTGCCAGTCCTTGACAAACTAGTAGGCAAATGTGGGTCTCCCCTTTTCCTGAGCAGCAAAAGTGTGCGATATCAGCGGTTGTTGCCCCGTAGCTATTTCAAATGGTCTATACCCAGAAGACTCACTCTTGTACAAGTTGTAGCAAAATAGGGCAACATCGAGTAGCTTCACCCAGCACTGACGAAATGTCGTTGGCATTGCTCCAACAAGGCATTAAGGTGTTTCGTCTGACCATCTGTCTATGAGTAGAAACCGTAGAAAATAGTAAGTCTGAGTCAAGCAACCAAAATACTTCATGCCAAAACTTGCATGTGATGTCAACATCGCAGCCACTCATGCTCTTCGGCATGCCCCACTGCTTCACCAAGTTCTTCACAAGGATGGAACTGAAACCATTACTTTTGTGAGGCTCACAATGAAGTCCATAAAGAGACTTTCCCACGGATGCTCTAAAACAGGCAGTGGTTCTAAGAGACCAACAGATTTCTGGTTGGACCCTTTATCCTGCTAACAGATGAGGCAAGTCTTCACAAGGAGATGGGCATTTTCGTCATCTAATATTAGTTTACACCTTTTTCTCTTCGTTTTTTTCTCAACCATCCATCTCTTTAAGATAGATGGCATTGATTAGATGGCTTAGTGAATCTAGATAACTAGAACTCATCATTCTCTCTCTCTCTCCCCCCCAACCCTCCATATATATATATATATATATATATATATATATATATATATATATATATATATATATATAAGAACTCAAACAAACAAAACAATACATTTATGATTCAAAATTTATAAATTATGAAAAAACTAATGAACAAAGCAAAAAATAACTAACGTACCAAAAATCGAAACATAGCAGCTTTACTAATCTAGGGATACGCAATGTAATTTTTATGTTTATATAATATTAAGCAATCAAGCTATGCATAGAGACAAATACCATGGAGATGAATGGGAAAAAAGTATACTATATGCAGTCACACAAATTTATTTTGATTTTAAGTAAAAAGCATATTAATACACTACAATATAAAACAGTAACAACATGGTATGCAATATACAGCACTGTATAGCATATAAATTAAAAGAAAAACAGCACAAACACTGGCAGTCTAGCAATATATGGCACGGTATGCAATATACAACACCATATAGCATATAAATTTAAAAGAAAAAGCAACACAAACATTAGCAGTCTATACAGCATGGTATCCATATAAACTTGAAAGAAATAATAAATTCTTCAAAAGGCATGACCAATCAGTGCAAGCAATGGCAAGAAAATATAGGGAAACCGAAGAACATAATACATAATATAGGGACAGCAGGTTGTCCCAATATTCCAAAGTTAATTAAAGGATTAACATGTAGCATGGACAGCTGCCTTACTGACAGCAGGAGATACTGCCAGACAATAGGAGATACTGCAAGATGGGAGCGGTCTTGCAACAAAGTTGAAAAAACGACCGCTGGAGGAAAAAGATGCTCACAAACGTCAAAGGTAGTGCCATTCATCAGAATAAATTGATGGAAAACCACTGGAATGATGAGTTTCTTCACAGCATCGATCGACAATCACAAAACCCTTGACAGAGTCAATGGTTCTTTGTTTTGCCGTGAAGATATGCAATAAGAAAAAAATAAAAGCCCTAATTTTAAGACGAAGGACTCGGCCAACTTTGACCAAGTCCAAAAAAGAACATGTACAGTCATAGGTATGTTGATTGTACCTGGTACGGCTTTGACTGTACCCAAAGCATACCCAAAGCCATACCAGTTAGGTATGAGAACTGCTCCATCTGAGTTGTATTTATGTGATATAACTCTATATAGATAGATCATAGTCACAAATATAGTTGATGGGTTTTAAATGGCGAGGTTTCTCATGCGTATAATATGGCAGAGTTGTTTTTCTTAGGAAATCTTCTTAAATTTTAAAAGCATTAAGAAAAACATCTTAAAAGTAAAATGTAAAAATTAAAATGTGGTAGTAACAATGTAAAAAAGTATGACAAATGCAAAAAAAGAAAAAATATAAATATGTAAAAATATATGAAAAAGAAAAAAACGTGAAAAAAATGCCCAAAAGAATAAAACATGTTTTTTTTCATTTTTTCACTTTCACGTTTAAAAAAAACATCATTTTGTCATTTTTTTGGCTGACTTATTTTTTGTGTTTTTAACTTATTTTTTTGCAAAAAAAAAAATGTGTTTTTATGACTATGGGAGCGATAAAAGAGGTACCCATATGCAATGTGGCATAAGGGAGATGCACATAGGTTTGCAGATTGAGAGAGAGAGAGATGTGGATTGCAAAGAAACATCCAAAGTCATCTAGGTAACCAAAAGAACATTGAGAGGATTCATAATCATCAAATATCGAAAAGCACCACAACTGAAAATGATAAAAGATTGAAATCCAAGAAGGAATTAATGGAAAAGGTCAACAATTCTATGTTTCTCTAATCAAACCCATATTTCTACCATTTTACAAGAAATGTACAGCTTATTATCACTAATCGATGCAAATACTGAACGAATTACATGTTCGTTTTTGGCCATATGATAGGTCAAACTTACAAGTTACAACATTGTGAACCATATACAAAAACAAAAAAAACAAATGAGTGCAAAAGAATAGCCCGGAAATGACCTTCAATTTTTTCTTCATAGCCCTACTGATGGCTGTTAAAGCAAAACCAGAAGAACCAGATGTCAGGTAAGGTCGTCTATAAACCATAGCGTCCTCCTCCTTCATCATGTAAGGGCCAGAGCTGGTCAAAACTTTATCACTTGCTCTTAAAGGATCCTGGATGCCAACATTTTAACTGTGAATCAAATCAACCCTTTCCAAGAAGCCAACGGCGACACACTGATGCGTGAAAGTAGTAAAACTAACCTGAGCAAAAATTTCACCAAACAAAAAATTGCTGAATGCTGACAAGGTTGATGGAAGCACAATGTGCTTGTCCATGAGCTGCAATGGTGTTACACATTTTAGTTTCACCCTTACAAGTCATGCATATCTAATCATATTAATTCACAAGAAACAATCATAGAACAGATTGTCTTCAATATCAAATGTTATGCACCAAACAATTGATACAAAAAAACTGCATAGTGTTTTCAGACATCACATTTTTCAACTTCATATAATCCTTTCAGTTTTATTTTGTATTTTATGTAGCACTTACTGGGGGGTTAAGGAGAACAAGCTTTTTCAACTTTTCTTGATTAGCATTGGCATATTTGACAACAACTGGAGCAAAGTAACCCTGCAGATTTCCACAAACGCGAGTTACATATTCTGTGTATTTTTTATATTTTCTGCAGAAACTAAGGACAATACAAGCAAAATATACCTGCACAACAAGCGAATAATTATCTAAAGCTAATTCAGTGAGAAGAGAATCCAATGCTGAGACGTATTCTGGAAAAAAAATAGCAATGGTGTGACCACAAATGATACAGCAAAATGATTCTGTGGAAGCCAAATGTCACTGATTACCCACGGAAATGGACCACTTACCATCCAAAGTGTAGTCAAAACCATAACCAGGTTGAGGCTTGTCAGAAAATCCAAAACCTGGCACAAGAAAATATTGCCTTAGCATGTCAATCAGAACAGGACTAAATTATCAATCATTGAGAAACACGAGATGCCAACAGAAAGCCAAAACAGAAACAAATCTGATGATATAAAACAAGAAAAAGAATGATATCTCCACGACATACACAATTTAGGATCTAAGAGCTACTTCAAATTTAGTAAGAAAAGTTAGTAAAAAGGTATGGCTCCAAAGTCCAAATCAACTACAGAAGCCTCCCAGAATCATTGTGTAGGGAGAAAGAAGTTAAAGCAAGCACATATCTTGAGGTCAGTGCTCCTAGAATACTTTATTCTTTAAGACAGTTGTTAATAGAACTTCAGAGAGCCAAAAAAGGTAAAAATGACAATAACAGATTATCAGATTGGAAAGGAGTAAAACCTAAGCAGATGCCTAAGAATTTTTCTCCCCTTATTTACATTAAAACCTAACCAAATGCTAAGAATCTTTTCCCCCTTATTTACATAAAAGAGCAATTCTCTGTTTCACATAATCCATTTATAACGTTTCCTTTTACTGAGCCATATGTGACCATGCACTGCAAGGTTCACGTGCATCAAGATGTAAGATGACTCACGTGGATTTATAAATCTGTTTCAGTTAGGGAACTGCATCAGTGCATTGATTTATGTTTTGCATTTAGTTATACAGGAATTAGCTGATTATTAATTTTTTAACAAACCTCATCAACAATAAATGAGAAACTTTTATACCTTGGGATTGACTGGGAAAGTCTTATGAAACCTTTCTTCATTTCTCCTGAACTTCCCTTTACTCTTACCATTCTTTTTCTAGATAATCTTAGATATTTCTCCGGTTTTACAGAATAGTTGATAGAAATTTTTGCAAATTGTTCACTGCCCTACCATTATATGAGCCTATATATATACAGACCAACACGCCATGAAGCAACTCTTGCTCAAGCAACTGGGACTTACAACCTCACTCAGGTAAGTCCATCTACAGAAGACCAGAAGTTCATCTGGGATAAGCAGCACCAAAGTACCCTAGTCCCTAATTTTCTTCTGAGCAAGCAAGTGGCCCATGCATTTCCATGCAGGATATAGCTATGAAGCAATTAATGAAACTTACCAAGCCAGTCAAAAGCAATGGCATGATAGACTTCTGATAGCACTGGAAGAACTTTCCGGTATGAATATGACTGCTCCAAAAAAAACACAGAAACTGTTAGTGAAATATCATTTCTCATGTCACCGACCAAATTACAAAATTATAAAAAAGAAGAGTTAGAACTCTAAACTATTTTCAAATCTATGTGCAAATAGAAACTATTCCTCATGCTTAAGTTGCAAGTGCACTTATGTAACTGGGTGTTTGCTTTGCAGCGGAACAATGGAACAGGAAATCTGCTGTTCCATGGAGCCTGTTGGAAAACAAATGCAACAAAATGCATTTCCAGCATTATGAGGGGGAGCGCAGAACACCAAAGGACAGATGCTCCTGCTTAACAAGAGTGTCCTTTCTGCATTAATGAAATGCATACCTGAGGAACAAGACATCCTATTCCTGGCATTTACAGGAACAGGAAACAAATGCCATCTAAGGCTCATACATCAGGTGATTGCCTAACAAATGGCTCTGTCACAATCATATTTAAAAAAACAAAATTTGTAGAAGGAGCAACTGCAAACCAGATGACTCATCACCATTATGCATCATCATTATTGTAAACAACCTAGACAAGCTACAACTTGTATTGTAACCCTACCCCACCAATAAGGGCATTGAAAGGCAAAGAGGATTACCAACATCTTTCACCTTAGTTTGCACCTGTTCCAGTTCTCATATTCGCATGTTGCTTCAATTAAATTGGACCATATGGATGGTCCATTTATTTAGGATCAGCATTCAAACCAATGATATATGATCTATATGTGTCATATAAACATGCAAACAGTAGCTTTTCTAAATTTTTAAGATAAAAAGTATACGTGTGGTTGTATATAATAACTTTTCTAATTTTTTTAAACCATAATCTTTTATGGAAAAGCATAATCCTGATTAACCTGGACAAATCCATCCATGCAATACCATGTACTTGAAGGTATAGTAAGTTTTTGGATGAGTAAAAACTTCAGAGTATGACTTACAGTCTTACAGATGTAAAGACATCCCCCTTCCTGATAGACACACTGATTAGAACGTCTCGAAGTCATAGGCCATCTTCAGCCTTCTTCATTTTTAACAACTAACCAACATCTCAATCTCCAGACAGATTCAGACACATGAAACAATGTCCCTGGAGTGTTTATATATACATACATACACACAGAATCTCCATGTATATTGAGTTTTTCTGTCGTGCAATTGCATCCACATATGCTGTTGTTATTTGTTTGATAAGCATAAGTCACAACTAATACTATTATTATCTTGTAACTAAAAAGTGTCCACATATATCACATTCTTTTTCCTTTCAAAATTAAAGATTTAACCTACTGAGGATATGGAATTATCTCTTTAATATGCCTGATATGGAAACTATGGTCAATCCCCCCAGATGCTCAGGCTCTTGCTCAATAGGGAATGCAGGGTGTCGAAGGATTCACTGGAAATAAAAGTTTGAAGCAACGAGTAAATTTGATAGATTTAATAGAATAGCAATAACTTTTGAGCACCTTCCTTTTTGTCCTTATTATTGGAGTAGCATAAAGTCTCAGTTGTTGGTGTAATCTAGTAAAGAAGAATTAATAAAATATTCCAGGATTGGTGGTGGAGACCAATTTGAAGATCAAGTGGAGCCAAGAAATATGGGGAATGTAGTCCTCAAATGCAAGCAGAAGTATCTTCTTGTGCACCAACCAAAACTTTTAAAGCTTACATAGGGAAAATGACAACCACCTAACATTTGATGATTCAGCATGAAGTGGACAGCATGGAAGATAAAACAAAAGAAGCAAAAGAGGAAGTGACAGAAAAAAAAACATCTCCTGTGACATGTAAACAAGAGCTAGAAAATAAGAAATCACATGCTTAAAACATCTTGGAAGTACAAACTAAAGATTACAATGAAATAACGGGTAAAAAAATGTTTCCAACAAACTACTGAAAAACAACTCAATAAAAAATTATCCAAGCGGCATCAACAAACAAAACAAGCTAAGATAACCAGGTTCTGCAAAGAGAGCAACCTGCGATGGAAAGCCATGAAGCAGAATAACTGCAGGATTGACATCTGTCCCATTTTCAATGCAAAACCATCTACAGTGAAAAAACCAATAAGCACAATGTGAATTATTTGACACCAGGAAGTTATTATTTCTGTTCAAGCAGAACCATGCATCATTCGGAACCTACAGTTTTTTAATATGTCAAGGCACCTGGCATCATTTTTTCTGAAAACAACTCCATAGATGTTGACAGCCCCTATGACTTGGGGTTCACCTGAAAACATCAGTAGAAGCTTGAGAAGCTGCACCCATTGTAAGGCCAAAAATTGGATCTTTTGCCTTCACGCCACTTCCCTTAACAGAATAAGCTTTTACCTGCAAAGCATGAAGAACATAAAGTGTGCAACATTCCGAAACATGCTTTGCTGGATAAAAGAAATTCTCATAGAAAGATTTTGTAAGTGAAGTACTCTACAGTTGAAACAAGATATCCTGGTTAGAAATTAGAACTTAAACCAGATACATTCAGAAAGACCACAAAAAGCATGATGTAAAGTACGCAAAACCAATGTCCTGCTGTAACTATGCAATCCAAAGGTACATAACTAAATCTGACAAAAGTTCTAAATGGTTCACAATATCTTACGAGAATTGTAGTAGAGAACACAGAACAAATCCCAATATTCACACTGATCTTGTCAAATAGTGGTAGTAGAAAGGACAAGAGCACCCAACAGAGGCACCTATCCATGGCCAGCATCAAAGCCAGATAAGGATACCAATTTGCTTTCAATGTGAAACAACAAGATTTATCATACTTTTTCCATTTCCAATTTTGAAATGTGGTATATGATATTTGCTTCTTATTTACTTAGGCAGTTTTCCTTGGCTCTTCATTTTTTATGGCTTGTGTATAGGTTTTGACATCCATCACATGATGTTTCTGGTGATGGTTTTTAAATATTTTATCATCTGGCAACATCCAGCAGCCAGCTGATTTCAATTCTTCTATATAACAAACAAAAAAAATTAATAAATTATGATTCTAGCAATGATTTATCAGGAAAACGAAAAAAAAAAGGCAAATTGCCCATTGTGACACCCGAGCTGCACCAACACCTGAGTCATGTAGACTCGGGTAGACAACTATTTTGAAGAGTCTGTGTTACTTGAAGTGGACTATATTGACCAAAATTAAGAAGAGGAGGTAAACAGGGCTGATCCCAACTGGTTTTCCAAACTTAGATAAAGAAGATAAATGTGGCACAAAAATTCAGCTAGAAACTGCCATGTAAATAGAATGTTCTCAGCAACCCATCTTTCCTAGACATATAATAGAAAAACTAGCAAAGGAAAGCAACAACACAAACTTTAATTAAAAAAACTCATTTCTTGATAATTTTTATCATGTTTTAGTTCTTCTGAATGTGTCTCACAAATTAGTCAACGTTATGAATGTTGATATGACACTCACTATTTTTCCTTTCTTGAACCATTCATCTGATCTGCTTGGCTCATCTGAGTATTTCCCTGTTCAAAGATGAGAAAGAGAACATTATAAAATATAATAACTACAGAAATTACTAAAATCTAACAAAAAAGAATAAATTGGTACCTCCACTAAAAGAGAAACCATCTCCAATCGAAACAGGAGCATCTATCAAGTAATCCTTCGAGAGAACATATAAACCAAGAGGAATGCCATCAAATTTTTGTATTTTGTGCAACGACCAAGTCAGAGCTAGATTAAGTCTCCTCTCGGGCCAAAAAATAAAATTCAGGTTGAAAACGGCATAAAATTGGTGAGATCAGAATGTCAACTATATCCTCATGTTATATAATTGAAAAACAGAGACGAAAATCATCTCCAGTCTCCTCTTCCAAAGTGAAAATCCCAAACGGTGAGGCTTATAGGATGCCCCGCCTGCACTCCAATATTATGGATGGAACCTAAGTTGGACAAAGTGCAGTGGTTCCTAATCATCACCTTAAACAGACAAACCATCCTAGGGCGGTCTGTCCACTTGAACAAGGATTATCCAACAAATAAACCTTCCACAAACGGAGATTATGAAAACCACACACACAGTTTATGTTACGTCACAAACGCAGGCACTTAATGCTTCCACAACCTTCAGAAAGACTGCCCACTCAAGCAAATAGTGAAAATCATATACAGACAGAAAGGCATCCGATGCTTGATACTCGCACACATTACCCGTCCAGAATCAAACCTACGTGAAATTATCCCGTTAATCTCGGTGTAATGTGCCTCCATGAGCCAAATTGGCTCAATTTGAATAGGTAAACATGTCAACATTCTTTTGTATTTAGTGTAAGGCCATAATAAGAAAGATTAGTAGATACGCTTTCCAACGTCCGTTCAACTTACTAAAACATAAGCTAAACTAAGATAACGCAAGCCGGTATTGTCTTCTGAATTACCAGTTGTAAGAATTTTGCAGGCAGATCCCATGGTCATCGAGATGTTCCCTCATCAATATCACATAATATGACCGAAAAGAAGGAAGGGCAACACAATGTTTGTTGATACGATTCAAAACTGGAGACGAGGTGTCCACATTATTGCAAACGAAAACATGCATTCAAGAACACTCTCTAGATTGGCACTTGCAGAAACAACTTAACGGAATCAAGATTTTCCTCCATTTTCTCGTAATTTCCCGTTGATCCTGCAACTATGCACCGCCGGAAACCAAAATCGATGGTTCGTTCTGGCAGACTCCCTTTAAATGCTCATCAACTGAGCATTCATGGATTGAATTATACAATTCAACGCACTGATGTAAAGAAATACCTCATCCCCGCGTGCCATAGCTCTGAAACCGAAGCACGGGGACTTGTTTCCGGTCGGCGTCCGAGAAGGGACGGAGCTCCGGTGGAACGCGGGGAACGACGATCTGCTGTCCGGAGAATTCATCGGTCGGAACGCGACGCTCGGGGAGATCGCCATAATCAGCTTGGTCGATCTGGGGACTCGAGGAATCCGTGGTAGGGGTTCGGGATTTCCAGAGATTTCTCGCGATAGCCTTTCTTTGGCTCTCGAATTTTTGCGAGCGCAGCAAGTGGAAAATGAATACTCCGCCGTTCGTTTCTTTTGGCGGTAAACCAATGACTCGGGATTTTTTGGCCGTTTAACGAAACGCTTCCGAACATGTCCCGGACGACCTAAAAATGAGACGGAATTTGACCCCAAGCTTGTGGATGTTTTTGTGAGCGGAAGGATAAATCCCAGACGTACGGCTCGAGCTAATTCTAGTCAACAACTTGAGCTTGACTCAAATTTGTTTGATAAACTTGACTCAAGCTTAACTCGCTTATTAAGCGGCAAGCTCGACTCGGTTAAACTCAATTGTATATATATAAAATAAGTCTCGTAAAGTTATTACGAAAGATAATAACTTTAATCTCGAGCTCAGTGTGAAGGCGAGCCGAGTCGAGCCCAAGCTTGGTCATCTCTAATTCGACTCGACTTCTACTTTCCATAGCTCGAGCTTGAATCGAGTCATGTAATGTCAACTCGAGCTCGTTTAGAGGCGTCCTGCAGTGTGGCTATGCAAGGAGCCGGCAGCGAGCGTGCTGCTGCCAAGTCATGGCAGCGGAGGTGAGAACGGCGGAGGAAGGCCGACATGCAAAAGAAGAGGAATCAAATGAAAAATCTGAAAGGGGTTTTTCAAGAAACTCACGTTGACACTCACCAATCGAGCTCGCTTTTCCAGATTCATTCGAGAGCGAAACCTTCGCTCGGCAAGCTAGCGAATGAGGGTTTCATCATCTGAAACCCTGGAGCGAGGGTTTCACATTCTGAAACTCGTTGAGGTTTTTTCAGAGTTTCAGAGAGAGAGAGAGGTACCTTGGCTGGCTAACTCGACGCTTCGTAATCCAATCAATCGACTGCTCATTTGCATGCTTGTAGCAGCAATTCAGCAAGTGAGAATGAAGCATTGAAGACGACGGTTTCATAATCCATTTCGATGAAGCGCCTTTCATTTCGACGAAGCATTGAATCCATTTCGATGAAGCGCCCTTCATTTCGACGAAGCATTGAATCCATTTCCATGAAGCGCCTTTCATTTCGACGAAGCATTGAATCCATTTCCATGAAGCGCCTTTCATTTCGACGAAGCATTGAAGATGAAGAAACAGAGGAGAGAACGTCCGGGGTGAAATGAGGCCGAAAAGCACGATATAAATACGCGTAAAGTTATTCATGTTTGCTCGAACCGAATCGGGCTTAAACATTAATCTTGAACTCTGCTTGGCTAAAACAAATGAGAGGGAGCTGGACTCGTTTATTAAATAGGTAGGTTGAGGTTTCGGCTAAAACATAGTGTTTCATAAATATGGTTCAATTTATGGACCACTTTCATTGGATAATATAATAACAATTTATTGCTGACCATCCTTCTTATAATTTTTTTATTTTTTATTTCACAAATTCATAAAGCACCCTTATAAATTCACAAATTCATAAAAACGAGAGATGTTTTGGTTATTTTGTAGAAAATTTCTCTTTTCATTTTTGCCCTTATGAGGGGAGGTGTTTCCTTTCAAAATGGAATGCTATTTTAGTCATTTCAACTTCAGAACATACTTCTCCAATGTTTGGATCCGAATTATTCGACAACCATATTTGAGCAACTTTTTTGGGCGTGTTTGGATTGGATACACACTGAAAGCATGGTTTGTTTGGTGCGATGGGCAGTTTTTAGATTTATTTGTGCAAGTTTTTGGTGCCAAGGCCGAACATTTGACTTTCTCGACTCATTTTAGGGTGAAAGTTTACCTTGTTAAAACACACCAAGGAAACAATATCTAATGCCTAGAAAACCAGCCAAGGTCTTTTAGTGGTGCGATGGAAATAAGAGGACAAAACAACACAAAATGAGACTAACGCTCAGTCGCATGTTTGATTGCGAGACCCCTCATCTCACAAAAATTTTTGTAACGAAATGTCCTCTTGGAAGGAGCCGAATGAACACTACTCAGGCTCCTTCGGCTCGCCCTACAGCGCAAACGTGGAGAGTTCGGTAAATAGCGGTATTAAATTGTCCTAATTAAAGTGCAGGGTAGAGTAGTGCGCTCCCGCACGTATCTAGTAACGGTCTGATTTGGCGCGTCGGTCCCCGTTGTTCTAGCAGCACGAGTGAAGCGTGCTCCCTCTCTCTCTCTCTCTCTAACCGCTCGTGTCTCAAGCAACTCAACGAGATATTCTGACGCATCCTTTGTGCCTGCCACAATCACTTCCTGACCCTCTTCTTGTTTTCCCTCATTCATTTATCCGCAATCTTGGTCGTTTCTGTGGTTTTATAGTTCTTTTCCATGTTCTAGTTAATTGGTTCCTCCGAGAAACTGACTTTATGTCATAAGAGCAGTCGTCGCTTAACTTTGAAATCAATTTTGTGAGTTTTCTCTCTCTGTTTAGCTTATGAACTAAATTGTTTGCTCCCCTTCTGCTTTAACTGTTACTTGTTGTTCACTTGTTCTGTTGGTATCGACTTCGGCTTTTCGACTGGTGTTGTGTTTGGTCATGTACCAAAGGATTCTTCTTGAATTCAGAACCTTTATTTGAATGCACTTTGGCTGTACTAGTATATCTCAAGCTAATAGTCAATGGTGTCCGTAGTGGGTGAAGCAACTGGCTGGTCCGAACAAATTTGCGGGTGTTTTTAGTTCATTCTTAGGTGCTTTAATGCAACCATTTACTGAGAAAAGAAGGTAAGATGAGCATTTGCATACAGTCCGACATTGTTTTGTTATTATCTGCTGGCGCATCAAGTTACCTCTTTATGTTCGTTGTTGATTTGGCGCATCAAGTTACCTCTTTATGTTCGTTGTTGATTTATATGTCCTCAAACCTAAATTGCTCTTTTATTATTTCAAGGAAGATGACAACAAAGAAATGTGACTATAGTTTGTTCGGCAGATGCAGTTGTTCTTCGACAGTATGTTACTTTGCATGTCGTTGTACATTCTTTGTGCTTCTTTGGTTAGGATTGGTTCATATGTTACTTCCCAATCTTATACAGGGACATGGGCTAACAGAAACCACAAACTGGAGATTTTTTCAAGTCAAAATCCTTTTGGTGGTGCCATTGGTAGTTATTGCTTTTTGCGTGGGAAGCAATTTCTTTGTCTCCGATTCAGAGGAAGTGAGTTGGTAAAATGTGTTTTCACTGTCGGTTTTTGCATGTTAGAATGGAACTGCATATGATATAAGTGCTGCCCTGTATCCATTCTGTACTTTAACACAAAGATTCATTTGTTTGTATCTCTTCTGACTTGATCAGCTTATTAATAGAATAAAATTCACATGCTTTGCAGAAAGCATCAAGGTGGGCAGAAATTGCCTCTTTGGAAGCACCAGAGCGTAGTCGATGCAAGGTTTCATATTCATGCCTCATTTTGAAACCGATATTTGCTAGCAGCCAGATAGTTGTTTGAAGTTCTCGTTCACAATTGATGCAGTATCTTTCAGAGAAATTCTAGTTATGTTTTCTCTATAGTTTACTCGGCATTCTTCATGTAACTGTCAGATTCAGTATCGTGTTCATGGAACTGAGTCATTGCCGAGAGGTATAGTGAGTGCAACTTCTGATTTTGAAAGGAGGAGTCTTTGGGGCGTTTCCAGAGATCAGGTGCGTTCAAGACTTTAAGTTTCTTGAGTGAGAAGGAATATAAATCCAAGAATGACATGATTACCTATCTGGCTGTAAGTGGACAAAATATGTCATAGAGAATCAGAGTAACAAACAGGGAAATTTTTAATCTAATAAATTGCACTGGACAGCTGAATGCAACTTTTTTAATTTCTAGGTTTCTTGCTAATTATTTTTAACCTTAATATCAGTTCAAATGGTGGCCATCCTGCACTCATAAATGCGCTAGATGGCAATGGAGTAGGATAATCCACTTGATTGGTCCATTTGAGTTATTAAGATTAACTGCAATAATAAATGATTCACACACTCTAAATTATTGCACCACCGGGATGTCCATGTTACCAAATTTCCCATCATGATACTGTAATCAATACTCTGTTTTGTTTGATCTGCTTCATTCTCATAGAGCCACCTGTTTGTAAGGGCTTTGTAGTTTACAGCTTACACTAACCTTGGAACCTGTTTGTGTTCAGATGGATAAAAAGGAAAAAGCTAAGAAAAGTCTACTGGCAATAGCAGTTGGTATTAATCAGAAGGAAAATGTGGATAATATAGTGAAGAAGGTGCATGCCATTTCTAGAGTTGAAATTCCAACTTCTACATTTAATTTTGGGATGGCATGCTAATAATTGGCTTTACCTTCAATTTTAGTTTCCACCAACCAACTTCACAATCATGCTCTTCCACTATGATGGAGTTGTTGATCAATGGCGGGACTTTCCATGGAGTGAAAGCACGTTGCATATCTCTGCAATTAACCAAACAAAATGGTTGTTCTTTGGCCATCAAAGTTTATTCAGAAACATGGTTGAATGTACTCTTGCTTCTGTGTTGAAGCCAGCCTCTTATCAGCAGAAGATATGAATTTAGCATAATAGCTTTCTTAATTTCCAGCTTCATTATTCTTTTTTATTGTATAGGTGGTTTGCTAAGCGTTTCTTGCATCCAGACATAGTTGCTGAATATAGCTATATTTTCCTCTGGGATGAGGACCTTGATGTTGACCATTTTCACCCTGCACGGTATGTTTGAGTTCTTGCCTTTAAGAAAATTCATTATGATTTTTTGCAACCTAATCCTTTTGCTTTCTGTACCAAAAAGCCAGTGGCATGGATGACCTTAAGTTTGTAGACCATAAGTTTGTATAGAGTTAAGCTAATAAATGTACCAAAATAACAGAGTCGGTGTTTTTACCAGCCCATGTATGTATATAAACACCCATAAAACAATGGCTCCAAGATTAGGATATCCTTTTCTATGATTGTCTTCTGCATGACAGACTCTTAATTCTTATCCTAATTTCTGTGTAGCATATCCGTCTACGACCATCATGTCCCTTATTATCTCAAGCTCCCAGTGAATTTACAGCTTGGATTGACCTTAACATGCAGAACATCTTTGTAAATATTGCTGATGTGGCACTTCTGAAAACTTTTTTTACTCAATATTTTCTCAAAAAAATTATTTGGAGTAGTTCATTTTAGTGCTGCCATGTGTGTGGTTCTCTTTCTTCTTTTCCTATTCTATGGACCTAATATTTATTAGGCAATTGCTTTTGTAGATGTGGACTCTGATCCAGCTCTCAGCTGGCCTATAATTTTTTTTTTTTTTTTTGAGCTTGTCTAACATGTAAGCAAGAGGCACAAAAACATGTCTTCATAACTATGCAAAGGTACTATTTAAGTTGCCTGGTTAAGGTTGTGCATGAACATGACTCAATTTCACACCAAGTACATCTCTTGTTGAAAAGGTATCACCCAGTGAAACTTGAAAACACGTTTAAACGTTTAAAGTTTACCTGGGGAATAACATAGGTTCCATGAAATTTTAGCAGGTACTTGTTTATCGTTAAAGAAGAAGGACTAGAAATATCTCAGCCAGCACTGGACCCAATTAAGTCAGCAGTGCATCACAGAATTACTGTGCGTTCAGCAAATTCAAGAGTTCACAGGTTAGATTGGAAAATTGCTCCTGGAATAGCATATTTTAAGTGCATTTACAAGATGTTGAAAACTTCTGATCTACTCAGTGTATAAGTAAACATATTCTGTATTGCAGAAGAGCATACAAGTTTCATGGCAGTGGGAGGTGTTATGAGAACAGTACTGCCCCACCATGCACCGGGTATGGTTTTTGTTTTATCAGCTGAATTTGTTAAACAGTTCAATTACATAACAAAAGACAATGTGATGAAAAATAGACATGAATATTTTCAAATGTTGAGTCACTTTGTTTTGTTTTGTTGCTAATGATTTAGCGCAGCACACTTTCTTACAATGGTATTCTGCTTTGTACACAATGGTATTTGTGAATAACAGTGCTTCCATTATCTGCATTAGAATTCCTGGGAAACGCACTTCTTAGTTAAAAGGTTGGCCTGGAAAATATATTCATTGGAAATGTTTACTACTTTGTCAGAACAAATACTTTACTAGATATTGGTCAAGTAAAGAACCGTTCTTCTGTTTCTGAAGATCTCTACCTCAATAGACAAAATGTTTGAAAATGTATAATTGGAGTAAATTCAGATTCTAATTCTCCACCATGGTTTGGATATGCTGCTGCTGTTGTTTCTGAGACGTAGTCAAAATTTAAATTTTGATAATTAAAAAAAAAACCTACTCAATCCAAACGATTTCCAAAATAGTCACTTGATCAAAGGATTAGCGTTTGACATCAGGTGAATATTCAAGGACCTAACAGAGACAGGCTTTTGGGCCTTTTCACCCTGGATTTATGCACTCATACACCTCTTTCCACAAATACTGTGGCTGAGTTAGTCTTGTGTTGCAGGTGGGTAGAGATGATGGCCCCAGTGTTCTCAAGAGCAGCCTGGCGCTGTGCATGGCACATGATCCAGGTGGATATTGTTGTTTCATTGTTTGGTAGACTGAGCATGTGCACAACTTTTGGGGCATTTGTAGAGCCTCATTCTTTGCTACAGAAAGGCCTGTTATTGACTAAATTTAGCTTAAATTGTTGATTGTTGTATCATTATTGGAATACCATGCAATAAAACCTGAATTGTGGGTTATGTAACTTGTTCTAGCCACTTAGTCCTAATTTATTATATCATGGAAAATTTAGTGGCATCCTATTTCATAAGGAGACCACTGTTTTCCATGTTTCTGTTCATTGCTTTTTGCATCATCATCTCTTGCACATTGCTTTGCAGAACGACTTGATCCATGCTTGGGGCTTGGACATGAGGCTTGGTTACTGTGCACAGGTTGGGATTCCTCACCAGTCACCATCTATTTCTTTTAGCACTTTAATTGTTAGTGTTACCATCTAATTGCACAATCAAATAGGGCGAGAGGAGCACAAATGTTGGTGTAGTTGACAGTGAGTACCTTGTCCATCTTGGTATGCGCACGCTTGGACATCCGGGTGGAAACAAAGTAAGTGAATTAACCTGCTTACCTTTAAAAGTCGTGTAAGCCTTTGTCGATCTAGACAGAAAAAAAGAACACAAAAATTCACGTTTGAGTTTTGTTAATAACAAGAGCTATAGAGGTAGGAAGCCAAGGTCGGTAATTAGTTTGGCAACTAGTTCACATTGTCAAAATTTCATATGGCTGAAACAGCCATTTTTGGACCTGCTTAACTTTGAAGGAACCACTTTCAACTTTGACTCTCTGGATCGTTAGTTCCTGAAATACTTCATGTCATCTGGTTTTGAGCAACACGTCCTGCCTATTGGTTCAATTTCAACTAGGACTAGCACCATCACTTGCTTCCCAGTTAATGTTGAAATTATATGTCATGATTCATGAATCATGTCTGTAGGCGCTCGATGACTCGCCTGTGAACAGTACAAGATCTGAGGTCAGTTTATAATTTTCTCATGGATCTCTCTCTCCCTCTCTCTCTCTCTCTCTCTCTCTCTCTCGCTATATATATATATATATATATATATATATATATAATTTACTTATTTTGTGTGTGTGAGTGTGTGTGTTAGTCAAGCATACACACATTTGAGAGTGGCTGCACTCATCTACAGGTGAGGAAACAGTGCCTCAGGGAGCTAGAGATTTTCCGGGAGAGATGGGACAAGGCAGTGATGGATGATGATTGCTGGACTGACCCATATCCGCCGGCCACAAAGGGGAGCAAGGCATCATAACAACGTCCAATAAAATGCTATATAATTAAAGAGGTCATTTTTCCGCAGGTTTCACAACCCTGACATTCAGCTTCATGCCTGCTGACCATCACAAAATTGGAACAACACCTTTGTCAACATTTCCCTGTTTTTGAACACCAAACCTATCTCCAAAAGTGTTGAATGGGCCACTGTATGCAGCACATGCAGCGCCGCTGTATAACAGATGACTTTATAGTATCATATAACTATGGAAGTTGTCTCTCGTTATCTTTAGTGATGAGTCATCTGTTTATTCTTTGAACTCTCATTGTTATGAAATGAAATGACTTTCTCATACCCATATCTTTCTCTCCGCCTACGAATTGCAAAAATGTTGTTGTGAGGATTATCAGAACTGATGGCAGGTTCATAAATTGCTTTGTGACTCACCAAAATGCATGGCAACTTGATCGCAATCCATCAAGACCATTAGCCTAAACAATTTTATTAGTTTAAAATTATTTACCCTGTACATGAGGGCCATATGTTCTTAACAAGGTCAATGGTAGAAATATAACTCTTTTGTGATGTATTTTAAGATTTGAAATCTCAATGCTCATAGAACGATACTTGTTTGGAAGAATCAAATATTGTTAATCATAAGTGTCAATGATAATGTACAGTTGTATACCATTCTAGCTTATTTGATTATATTGTCTCTCGTTGGGACTTTACTGCTAGGAATTTGTCTATTTTCCATGTGCTAACACAAAAATATTTTGGTCCCAATCCGAGTTACTAACTCAACCCATGAACCTGCTAAAATAAAGCAGTTTCCGGCTTCCTTTCTGTTTCGATTAGCAAACCGGTAGGGATCTGGCAAATCGGTCTCAGCTTTCTCCTCAAAAAGAAAAATGAGAACTTGAATCTAAAATTGTGTACTATTATTGAAGAAATTTTGTTGCTTATTAAGGGCAACAAAATATTTTTAAGTATGGTGCGACAATGAGGGCCGTAGTGCCGTAGTTCCGTTGCTCCTGCTGAAGAAGAGAGAGAAGCTCCGTGGCTCCGTAGTTCCGCGGCGGGCGAGAGCGAGACGGAAGAAGAGCTTGAGGAGATGGAGGTTGTAGAGGTGCGGCGGAGAGGCGTGAAGAGGAACGAACAGCGTCGGAGGGGTTATTTGTAATTTTCAAACATTTGGCAGTTATTTATAAATACATCAAAAATTCAGCAGCTGTCTATAAATTTCTCGAAAAACTTATGTTGACTCTAAAGCCAGTTTCCCTGCCGCAATTTACAAGAAAACATTGACATTCAAAATTTTAAACGCACTTTTACATAAAAAATTGAGGGATGAGCTTGAGCAAAGGTAATGGTAATGGTAGGCTGAGATTGGGTTGAAAAACGACCCTTCGGCCTATTTGAACCGCTTTCTGGTTTGGTCTGTTTATTCAATAGACTGGGTTGGGCCGGGTCGTTGGCCCAGGGGCTCGATTTTAAGAGCAAAAAAAAAAAAAAAAAACTAATCCCGGGGTCCCATTAGGTGAATTCACATGAGAACGTGTGTGTGTGTTTGTGAGTTAAATCTGACTTGAGCTATTTAAATTGAACTGAATGGGCACTTAGCAAATTGTCTGGCCCATGACCCATATGATGTCAAGCTTGGTCTAGCCCAGGGGTGGGCTTTGTTGAGGCCCTCATGGACTGGTGGGGCCTTCATGGGTCGGTCAAGCCCAGTGCCCAGCTGTAAACATGAGCCACCCACTTGTCTCCAATGCTGCTAAAATTAAGAAAAGATAAACTTAGATTGTAAAGGCTGCTAAAATTAACAAAAAGATTACTTGAATTACAAAGGAATCTAAGCAGACGCATACTGAGACACCCCAAGAATGACTTGTAGGTTGTTTGGCAATGAGAACAGTTACTGTTTTATAAATTTTCCCTATAAAGATTAGGCAGCTTCATTGACTACTTACAGTAGAGTTTCATGAAGTTGCCTCAGTTTTAAGGCAGCAGCATGGAAAAGTAACAAACTGGTATTGCTATCAAATGCCCTCGTAGTGACCATGAAGAGGTGAAGTTCAAGAGCCTACTAGCCTGACGGTGAAATGCCTCCATAAAATGGCTCCTTGCTCACATCATAGATCGTCAGGGCTCAACCAGGTTTTACTTGGAGAAGAGGTTCATTAAATGGGGCAGTTTAAGGAGTCTAGTCCATCATTTAGATAAAAAGGAACAAATTAAAAGAACAAGAGAAAGGCAGTTAGATGAGTATACCTATTTATAGCTCTTCCAATACCCAAGTATCTAGAGTAGAAACTAAAACAAACGACTCATAGAATCCTACATATCCAACCTGGTTGCTCCACTGTATGGCACAAGATTGAGCCCAACATGTGTCTCCTCACAGAATTTCAACACCCAAGCATGAAGATCAAATCGCCAAATGGCAGATTAAAGGTTGTCAATTTAGCATAATAACCATGAGGACATATTTTTAATCATTTACAAACCTGAAAATGTTGACAATTTATCATAGTCACCATAGATATGCACATCAATGTAACAAAATTCTAATCAATCTTGCACCTGAACTAAACAATCCTTTTCTTTCTTGATCTGCAATAGAAGATGCTGCTACTATTCAAGTATATCACACTTCTATCCTATCAGATGCATCATCTTCACCATCTGAGATGAATTCTCGTCTAGAAATTATGTTCATAAATGTCCGCCTAGCATGACCAACTGCTTGTGATGTTCTTCTTGCTGCTCCTGCAACCACAGGCTGCAGGGAGTTCATGGGCTTGCTTGCATGATCCTGTATCATTGCTGCATTTGAAAATAAAATAAAAGTTCAGGCACATACAAAGGGAGAGAAGAATGCAGAACATAAAAGCACTGGGATATGGTGGCATACAAACAGTTCGATCCCGTGCTAAAGCACCAATCTGCCGTATTCCAGCTTCAGCAGCCTGGACTGCCTGTGCTGACTTGGTTACACCATCAGCTATCTCTCGACTAAACGCCCAAAAAATGTGTATCAGATCCAATATTATTGATAAAGAAATGTAAACAAGTTATTGAAAAGTGGCCTTGATGACATGATATCTTGTTCCTTCGGTGTATGTACCACATGGCTGAATGCAAGATCATTAACTCATTATTCAATTCTTGAACAGTGTATACAAAGAAAATATAGGGAAAAGATGGATTACTCTTCATACAAAAAAACAAATCTGTCAAGTAACTGGGGCAAGTCATTGATTATTTACCTGAGATCACTCAGTTCAAGGGTAAGATCACTGATCTCCATCCCTGAAAGCCTGATAGCAGCCATCGTACTTGGTAGCTCCTCACGAGCAGCATCTGCCAGCTTTGAGAGAGATGTTGCAGCTCTTCCCATTGCCTAGTAAGGAGAGCAACAGCTCATGGCTAATGGTCTCAACAAGGAACACAGAGATATCAACAACAAAAAGTCCAACAAGCAGTTAACAGAATGAAGCCAGTCCCAGCATATACTAACATTGAACTGGAGAATAGGCAATAACCTTGCCTCAAGCTACTTAATTGCAAGGTCTCTTTGCAACTCAAGTTCAAAAATACAAAACTAAGGAGCCTGATAGTTTTGACATGATTCCATATAAAGAGATGACACGCAGTATTGATCAATGAGGTACCACAGTTCAATAAAGAATTATTCTTCCAAGACAAGTAGAATCAAAACCTAGAACAAGATAATGTATTGGACCACCATTCTTCACATTTGCATTGATATTGCAGGAAATTAAAGCAAGGATACCTCCTTTATGAGGTTTCGCTTCTCAGTTTCCACGGAATAAACTTGTAAATAAGTTCCATTTTACAAACTTAGGATGAATAATTGAATAAAAAAACTTACGAGGACAAAAGAGCGACAAACATGTGAGGTCCTATCAGAATCAAGCAATTATTTGCAAACTCATGATAATTGTGATGCTTAAGTAAATAAGATTTCATTAGAAACTAAACTGGTTACAGGTTCTATATTCCATTTGGAGATAATCTCATCTTCATTCTCAAAAATCACAATCTTTGCTGGAACTTTAACAGAAGAAACAACAACTTTGTTCAATTGAGTTGTATCAAGCAATCTTGTTAAGGAGAATTTCTATATAAAAGTCATTCCATGATAATTCCTAAGAGAATTTACTGCATGGAACTCAAACTTCTACATCAAAAGGAACACAGGCGTGCATGAGTTCCCACATGAATGAGCACAAACATGCACCATGAAGAAGAAGAAGGACCGAAGCCATTCAGCATCATCAATTATCAAAGAAGGCAACTCTCAATGTCACTCGTACTCAAAATTGGAAGAAGAATGACACTTATATGGAAAAATGTCAAGAAACATAACACTCCTCAAAATATATTGGAGGGAAAAAGAGACATCAAATTCACCATAAGATTATTACAAGGCTTTTAAGAAGGATAGTGCATCAAGAAATAGAAGGTAAGAGATTGGAGGGAACTAAAAGGAAGTTGTCAGTCTAAGCCAAACGGCGCACAGTAACAGGTTAGCTGGCATACAGTAAATTATGTACTAGAAAAGTTTATTTTAACTGCATCTGTTAACTAATTTATCCACACACCCCCTGGAATAAAAAATGTAAAGAACAAAATATAGGAGACTATGACTCTGAGCAAGAGTACTAGAAATTTGGAACTTACAAATAAAGTTGGAATTGCTGCAACAACCAAACTTGTAAATGCTATAGAAGTCTGCAAGGAAAACAAAATCTAGATAATCAGTAGACAGTTTATTAATGCCAAAAATAACAGCGAGTACAACAATAATCATGATTAGAAAGGGACGAGTGCAAAGGATCATAAACAAAAAAATATGTCCATTAACATCTTCAGCAGATTTCAGGTTTATCTGATAACACTTCAAAAGGCCATGCCAGTAGACACCATTTAGAAATTAGAACAAGACACATTCAGCAGCCAATTATGTAGGCACTTCTTCTTGAATTAGCTATATGACAGCCATATCTGTCATTGGCACTTATGTCCACATGAGGACCTGACTGGCCACAAAGTAAACAGGCAATTTGTAACTAAGCATTTTTACAGTGCCCAGTTTTTCATTTTCCAATCAAGAGTGACATAACTTATCAAAAGCCATTTGTTTTCTAACAACCACAGTTTGATATTCTGTTTCAACATCTTCTCCATCCATTTCTCTACCTTATCCACCACCTTAACAATTGCCTATGCATGTTTTCAAACAGAATAAATTACAAAGATTAAGTGTGATCGCCAATCACCCTAAAAAGATTATAGAGATGCAACAAACAAAACCTTAAAAAAATCTCAAGGAACAAAATCGCAACAACCATACCACCACTAGTGGGGAAACTTAACCAAAATGACAATGAACTCAACAACTTAACTGTTACGGACAAACCAGTTCTAAGGATTCAGGACGAAACATTAATTCAATCAACTCATATAAGCTCCAATCATCAAATATTCGAAATTATAAATTATTCATGAAATAGATAATCAGATGAAACCAACAAGGGTAAAGTAGAATTACCAACTGTAATTTGACCAACTAATCATCCGACTTACTGATGTACAAATAACACAATAAAAGAACCCCACGTGCAAAAAACCTTATTTGCAGTAAGTGACATGCAACGGATAGTTTACAATGAACATTCAAACTAAAACAAGAAGCGGAAAAGTCACAAAGTTTCTAACAGTCAAAATAAGCAGGAAATCACCTGAAAAAGAAGAATGTCTCATTTCATGAAATGACTCCAATTTTCCAAGTATCGAAGTGGAAAAGTAGACGAGAAAGAAGTAAAGAAGATAGCGTGATTGAAAGAACTCATATATTACCGTGCAGGCAACAAAAGCCAAGAGAAAGAACGCCTGATCGCCGGGGCTCATCCGAGACGCCCGCATGTAAACCGGCACGGTGGGATTACCGACTTCAACGTTGAAGCCATTCTCCTCAGGAATTCCATTTCCTTCTCTTTCCGCGCTCACCCTCGAGAAAACGTCGACGTTTTCTCGGCCATCTGTAGATGGATTTTCTCTATAGCAAAAACTCACCAAGTTTATCGATCCACGCCTGGAACTCACGGCGACCCTTCCAATATCGTCAGCAGAAAGCCTCGGACTCCCCAGAGGTAGGCCCCTCTTCAGACGGCCACCCTTCCTCTGGCTCTCCGAAATGAAATACCCATCTCTTTTTAGAAGGGACAGAGGAGACTGGTGGCCCTTGTAGCTCGGAGACACTGGTATGGACGGCGAATAACGCAAGAAGGAAGGCATATCGAGACAGGGAGAAACAGAGTCTAATCAGACAAGGAACTGCTATCGATCAGCATGGTGGGGGTGAGAGGGGAGTGTGGTAAAGGTCATGTTGAGCATGAGTAAGAACTGATATGGAAGATCCTCCGGCTCCGCAAGCGAGAAGAATTGATCTCCAATCGGGCAGCCAAGGTTACGGCAAACGCTACTGCCGAAAGATGGGGCAAAGATTCGGAGGGTTCTTGTGAATATTTTTGCTCGACTTTGACAGTACCATTCCGTCGATCCCAAAGAGGCATGTAACCGCGGACAAGTTTTTATCTACCGGAGTTCCTTTATCCGGATTGCCAGTGTTTCCGACTTTTCCATTTTGACTGCCATGGTCGAATGGTCACGTTTGACCGAATGTATCCAAGAAAAAGAAAAAGAAAAAGAAAACTAGTAATATATGTCTATATATTATGAAAACTGAACCGTGGCCTAATTTTCTGTGACATTAGGAACCGTGGCCGTTCATCTTTTTGTTTGAACGGTCCTGTAAACATTAATTTTTTTTTTTTTTGTGGTGCACAAGTATGTCACGATGGCAATGGACAATGAAAGAATTTTCTCCTTTTCCACTCGCCGACTATGTGATATATATATATATATATATATATATATATATATATATATATATATATATATATATATATATATATATATATATATATATATATATATATTGAATGACATTTCCTTATTTTTCTTTCAACCACTTATCATAGGAGATCAGATGGTCCTCATGAGTGAGTTGGGTGACTTTAAATAACTGTAGTTGTTAGATAACTAAAATTTTAAAATTCATTGCTAAAAAACTATAAATTATCACTTATAAAGTCATTATAAACTATGTCTAATGTCACTATAATGATTGTTTCTTACATGTTCTTTGAATGGAGGGAAAGGGAGAGAAATGAATAGAAATAATAGTCATTTTTGTGTTTTGGTTGGCGAATTAAAGAAGAGCGGACGAAAAAATATGGAAACTTATTTAGATGCAAGAGAAATGAATGAAAATGAAAGGGAATGAAAGGATGGGTTAGTGTAAACCATAGTCACCACACAACAGCCTCTGCCCTTTGTTGTTGTCGCCCTTTGTTGTTGTCAAAAGAAGGAAGGTTAAAAGTTGTTTTTACAAGTAATTGAAACAATTTGAGATGTTGAGGTTGATTTATGGACATTTGCACAGTGTAGGGCAAAGCACAAAGCACATACTAATCAATATCATGTGTATTTGCTAATAAGGGCCAATATGGATGATCACATTGTGAAATATTAACTAGTTTTTTTGTTTGTCTAAAGGCAATATGAAAAGTAGTTTAAAATAAAACTCAATACTATATCGGAAAAGTGTCTTCTATACGATATTGAGAAAAATACTCATATGCACTTCCTTTTGAGTTTATATAGACTAAAAAGGAAGGTATGCACCATTATGAATAAGGTTCATATATTTACACATAAATTAGTAATGGATATATTGAAATTTCATTAGAGAAATGACTTTTGTGTGTATTACGTACATTGAAATACAATTTCAACATCTATCATAGAGATTACAGTACAACAATCTTCAAACTATTTGCTATAATTTCCTTGCACACAGTTATCTTTACATGACAGGGATTTCGAGAGTTAGGAGAAGATGAATATTTATAATCACCAATAATTTAAGCACTAGATTATATATTTACATTCACCCTTAAGTTGGTATTCTTAAGTTCAACAAGCCCAAATTACTAGCCATATATTTGAGCATATATCCATGGTGCATTGTGAAAATATCAGTGTTTTACACCTTACTCAATATATATTTACTACACATAGTTTTTCCCTAAACAAAATATTGTTCAGTTCTATATATTAGCTATGCTAATAAAAAATATGCTTTCATATATATATATATATATATATATATATATATATATATATATATATATATATATATATATATATATATATATATATATATATATATATATATATATATATATATAATTATATAATTGTCTTATTGTCACTATAATATAATTGGTGAACTTCATTTACAACCAAGTTCATTTAAAACATAAGCTAACCACAATATTTTCACATTTTTTAGTTGTTATGTGTCTACATTCAACTTTAGTAGATGATTGTGATCTATGGATTTTTCCTTTGTGCTCTATGAGATAATATGTTCTCCTATAGAAGTGCAATGACTAGTTGCCAATTTTGTAAAATGCAACAGCTTGTCCAACCAACTGCCTTATCCAGAAATCCTTGTTATATATCCTAACAATTTGATAACCGCATTTGAATTTTGCTTGTTTTTAATGCATAAATTAGCTAAGGATAGAGACAATGTGTGTGAAGTTAGGTAATGGTAAAATATATAAATCAAACTAACAAGTCCTTTGTAAATATCTCTACTTTTGATCATTTGGCTATTATTAACATGTTTTTTCTTTTGTTGATATATAAAAATATTTAAAAAAGAAACTCTTTCCTTTAGTACATCCAATGTATATTCCCACTAAATGAGAAATATCATTTGTTGTGATCAAACAACTTCTATTAAGAAAAAGTATTTCACCTTTTCTAAATTATTGACATAAGACCATTTTACCAAGGAACTCTTTCATCTTACCAATATTGAAATATTCATCAACAATGATTATCATGTCATCCACATATGCAAAAATAAATATTTTTTTCATTTTTTTGAACAAAAGAGAGTCTAACTTGAAGTTAAGTAAATTGGTTTAGTTGAGGATAATAAAGAATCTAGAAAGCTACTATCATAATTTTTTAAAGCCATATAATGGTTTTTTTAGTGAAACATACATGAGTTCTCCCCTGTCGACCATAGCTATGAGGTAATTTCATGTAATTTTTTTCACCCTAATCACCATAAAAGAATGCATTAATATTGACATCAAGTTAGTATGAGGCCAACTTTTAGTACATGTGGTAGAAAGAAGACATTACATAGACACCAATAACAATAACAACATGGGCAAAAGATGTTGTGGCAATTAGTCTTTTCTATTGGGTATATTCCTGAACTAAGAGCATGTCGTGCAGTTTGTTCTACTCTCTCGTCAAAATTACACTTGATTTTGTAGATCTATGTAGAACAAACAACATGTTTATCTCGAAACAACAACATATTGTTTTGTTGAAGATACTTTAGTTCAGTTATATATGACGGTCTTCCATTGTCATAAGATTATCATGTGATTCATGAAATAGTGATAATTAGATAGACAAGAAAATACAAGAATGTGTGAATGGACAACAAGCAGAGTGAGAAGATGATGAGTGATAGATTGGCATAAACATCAACCTTTCTTTTCCAATGCAACCATTATAGAGTTGGACTTGAAATTTTATTAGCAACAGAAATGACTACAAACAATCAAAAAATAAAAGAATTTACAACAGCCACCACAAAAATAAAAACAACAAAAAAAATATTCGTAACAAAACTAACAATAATAAAAAGAATAACACTCATTGTAAATTAACCATGAACATAGTAGGTGAATAACTTTTGTAGATCAAAACCCATTACAAATAATAAGACATTTATCTGAACACTTAATACCAAAAGAACTAGACTTCCCATTATTCAGTCATTTACAGTATGTTTGGATTGAGGGAAAGGGAAAGAAACGAAGGAAAATAGTAGTCAATTTGGTGTTTGGTTGGTTAATTAAGGAGGGGAAAAAAGGAAAACAAAAAACATGATAACTCAATGTAAATCTAATCCCTTCAAAATTGGAGGGATTGAGATGAAAATGAAAAGGGTTGCTCATTTCTTCTCTCCAAACAACTTTTATAATAATTTCTTTCCATCCATTTCCTTTTCTCTCATTTCCTTTTCGATTTTCTTTCTCTCCCTTTCCTTTCTTTTCCCTCCATCCAAACAACCTGTTAAAGCATCCTCTCAACCAATGCTTCCATCTAAGTCTATTAAATTGAACCTAACTCCTTGAGCCCACAAAGATGGATCACCTAGCGCTTCTATAACCAACAGTCTTCATCAAGATTTGATCATCCAACTAAATTATAATATCACTACAAGCACTATTACCATAATTCTAAATCATTCCATTAACAAGCCAACTTTCATTGAATACTGACAAATCAATTTCAACCACCCAATTTGGACTTATCCTGAATCAAACAAAAAGGGCACGACTCAACGAGGTTGTAATCATATTTATGAAGATAATGCTGTTTAGTTTCATGTGCTGGTTTTGCCTCTTGCTCAACAAGATCCAAATCAATAAGGAACTTTTGGTCTGCAAATGGAAAAACAGTTCCATAAAAAATATGAGATTTTCACTAACAAAGATGGAACTAGCTTCCAAGTTTCAAAGATTTTGTACTCTCCCAATGAATAGTCAATGAACATCACATATTTTTAACTTTAGAATCATGATTATTTAGCAATGTATGACAAGCAAAATAGAGGCATCTACAAACTTTGAGACCGTCATATTGCACAGCCTTATACTAAAAAATTTCTTGAAGAATTTTCTTTTTGCTAGACCGGAGATAGTTAGGCACACACTTGATTAAATGGTTGTTATAAAACATATTTGCCCCAAAAATTAAAAGAAACATTTGCTTAGATTTTTAATGATCGAGTTACTTCAAGAAACTAAATAATATTGATTGCGTCCAATAATCTCATTTTATCGGAGTGTCCCACCATAAAATGCCTATGCAAAATGCTATTATTTTTCTAAAAGAATTTGAATATCATTTGAAAAGGGATAGAACTTGTTGAATTAGATAAATTTAACTTGTATTTGAAAACATACATCCACCAACTTAAAAAATTATTTTGAGAACTTTTGTGATTGAGGTTTATCTCACAATAAATATGCATAGGTGTTTTTGCTAAAATAGTCAATAATGGTAAAAGAAATGACATGATCTAGTAAAAGAAACAAGTGATATCCACCGTCTATGTAAAAAAGAACATGACTAAAAATGTTATTGTTTTGACTATTAATAATAGAAAATACAACCCAGTGAAGTTAGCAAGACAACAAGTTTCACAGTTTTTGTTGATTTCATGAGTACTGTTACCGAACAACATTTTCAAATATAAACCAAAAACATGACTATACCACATACACAAAACATGTGTTTCATTATTTGAAAAAGCAGGAACAAATAGGGTTTCATTATCTTAATAACATAGAATGTGGAGTAAGCTTTACATAATCTAATCAATGTTTTCATTTCTAAGTAGTTATATTTTAATAATTAAGATCACTTTTATGTCCAAGAGGTGATTAGCTCACATAGAGGAAATAAGAAAATGAGTAAATGAGACACATAGCTTGTGTTTGTCTTCACCTTCAATTGTTCAAGTGATGCACTACTCGATAAAATTGTTAAGATCATCAATAAGCTCAAAATAAAACTCAAAATTTGTCAGTCAAACAAGGTCCCCAACAGGACTTCATTTTTGAAACAAAAAAAAAGATTAAATAGTTATTTCACTTAAGAAATTAAGTAATATAAGAAATAAAATGATCTCATGCATGCAAAAAATATGGATATAAATATAAAGAATGTTAACTTAGGTGCACAAAATGTAGAAAATGATATCACTTTCAAAATATTGGTTTCAAGAAATCATGAAGTTAATCCATCAATTGGAAAGTAGTTACATTAATTTCATGGCTAGAAATAAAAAGTATTTCATCAAACTTGATGAAACTATTATGGATAAGTAATAATAAAAGATGGCATTTCAACATGTTGAAGGCAAAGACATTATTATCATGAACTAAATCAGACCAAACCAAATTCATTTGTGATGTTTCATACGTCCATATGTAATTGTTAAGGGTTGGTAAACTTATGCCAAGAAAAAAAAGGCAAGTGAATTTCAATAATATAGAGTGCAATACTATTTGAAAAAATAGTCAACAAACAATAACAAGGGTAAATATGGCTACAAATATTGTTTGCACTTTGACTATCCCTCTTTGTGATCACCAACATGTGTTAAAAGAAATTTTAGATGTACCAAATCTTTGGCACTTCATTATCAAAGTTTAAAATTGTTCAAGCAAAAAGAATATGGTGATCAAGCTTCATAATTATGGTAAAATATATTTTTGGTTTTTGCTGATAACTTTTCTAACAATAGTCAAAAACATTTTTTTTCTTTCCAGAGAATTTAAAGTCTTTGCAGATAATGAGATTAAGTTGAAGAAATAAAGGTAGGGTTTGGATGACGCTGTCAAAAAGATTGCCATTTGAAAAGCAGGTTTTGCTAAACTTGGTTTTTTTAATCAGTTTATCACAACCTGGTTTATGTTTTTAATTAGTCACTCCCTTTTAAAACATCATTTTATCCGAACTAGATTTTTTATAAGATCATCTTTACCCATTTGCCATTTTGGGGTCTCATCCAAACCCACTCTAAGAATTGATCATTGAGAAGAATTTATGTCTAGTGAATTTTGGAGTTAATGAAAAAACATACAAAAGGCAATTAAGTGCAAAAAAATTACCAGAACAAAATAACATTTTAGAATAATGAAATTACACTACCGTTTCAATAATAAAGGCACATTTAAGTGATTAATCTTCCAAACAATTTTTTGAGGTCATGAATACTGCAACAAATATTTTCATCGAACACCAAAAAACATCATATGAAGCATGGTACAAGCCAATGGTTAGTCATTTTGAAGTGCTTCATCCAGTTTCAAACAATAATTTAGAGATAAATTTGAGAAGAAGGGAGAAAAATTATATTTTTTGGTTGTAGTAATATATTTAAAGTCTAATGCAAATTAACTCAAATACAAAGTAGTTGGTTAATTTAAGAAACTTAAATTTGTTGAAGGGATTGAGAAACAAGTTCAACACAAATATTTGCAAATGAAAAAAATTCTGTTGCCTTAAATAACCCCATAAGTAAAGAAGCACATTGTATATTGTACAAACAACATTCAACCTATTGGCTATACAGCAAGAGTTAAACACCCTTATTTGATAAGTAAAAAGCACTTTAAGATATATATATATATATATATATATATATATATATATATATATATATATATATATATATATATATATATAAATTTGGGATCTAAAATTATATCTTAGTCAACACCGAATCACCTGTTCAATTTTCTTCAATGCCACGCCCCTACTTGTGGGACTCCCACCTAAAAACTTTAACTAAGGTATGATACGTAGATTTATTCTACTGTTAAACCCAAGGAGTTTTGTTTCGTTTCAGCATTTAATGCCATCATATGGGTCACCACTTTCATATCCTGCACTTTATGCACATCTGATAATAATATTTTCCTTTAGTCTAAGTCATGCATTTTTCTTTAATTTCATTAGCAACTTTTCTTCTAAAGATTGTTGGAGCAATCCATTTTCTTCAATGCAGTGACCCCTAATTATATTTATTGTTTTTAACCTGAATGTTTTTGTCTTTTTGTTAAGTATATCTTCTGAGCATGATTTTTTAATTCAACTTTGGCTGCAATTCATTATTGCACATGCATGCAACTATATGTTGAGCTTCTTGGCTGCAATTCATTATTGCACATGCATGCAACTATATGTTGAGCTTCTTATAACTGCTTACTGGATTAATTTATGAGAGTGAGTATGTTATTTTGTATTAACCCGGTAAAGTTGTGGCTCTTGATTCTTCTTCTTTTTTTGTTTATCTTTTTCTATCCAAGAAGTATATTCCTTTATTATATTCTACTATAAAACTTTGGTTGACCGACTCCCTTGCTGTACCAATTAAGTTTAGCAATTAACAAACTATATGATTTGGAACCCTTCATTGTTGAATGTAAAGAACCTTGATTAAGCCAGCCTGGTCTTTGAAACTCTGCTTATTGTTAGCTGAAAATGGAAACTCCAGGAGCATTTAAGAGAGAGGAGCGCTTCCTGATCTTACTTTAGTCAGTTCAGTGACTACCAAATAAGGCTCCTACAGTAGGCGTTACCTGCGGAGTTGCTTCCCTCTATGGTATATCATAGATGTATTTAATAGAACCAAAATCTTTTCTTTGATGCTAGGTTCCAGTGATCTCAACTACTGGAAATTTGGGTTTTGCTTGTGGAAAATGTAGAGATGGTGGAAAAGCTGGATCTGGTTTGGCTGATGACAGTATCTTTCACAGGTAATTAAAGGAAACCTAAATTTCTTTATTTTGATAGCACTACACGGTTTTTGTGAAATAGCTCTGTTTGATGCTCTCTTAGTGCTCCTGAACAGTGGAGAGAGTGGACGTGAAGATTCATCAGATGCCAGCGAGGATAATGAAAATGGTCATGCATTCTTTTGCCTTATTTTCTTCTTATAGGAAGTTTCCACTTGAAATTTACCCAAAATAAAAGCATGTTAAACATTTTTTCATTATAAAATGCTAATGTGTTAAATACTGTTATCCTTAGGTTCTTATGACTTATTGTGATTGATGCAAATTTTTTCTCAGTATTTCGTGCAGTTAGGTTTTCCTTTCATAATTTTTTTCCACTCAAGATGAAGGAAATAGGTGTGTTTTTGGAATTGGTTCCAAGTTTTAGACATTCTCGATTGTGAAACAACTTTGTCAGGGTTCTCCAGAAACTAGAAACTGGGTCTATCAATAATAATAGGCTATTTATCAAGCCAATTATTAGCTGTATCGCAGGAACACTTTGATTTAGACCATCTTTACATCCCTTTATATAATTGTCCACCAATGGCATGATGTTGCTTTGCTTTTCTTTTTCTTGATATTGGACTAAGAGGTTGTTCTCTTATCTCGTGTTATATGTCAAAGTGGACTTCTCAGTGCACCTATTTCACTTTTGGTTGGTATTTCAAACTTGTTTATAAGTTTTAGAACCTCATGGGAGGGGTAGCTTTCTAATGGTTTGGTCAAACCACTTTTGCTTTTTAACAAAATTTGGAAAAAAAAATAAGACGGGTTAGGTGGGTGTCTTCGAAGTTGGGACAGTTCCCATCTGGACATTAAGTGCACGAAGACGGGAGGCATGAATGGTAGATGATGAATGAATATTAACGAGAACATGAAGACGCCTGTTTCGCTTCTGCTTTTGAGTTTTGAGGGTCAGGATATGCAGACTACTAATGCTACACACTTTTGCAGGTATCCTCTTACAAAATCTGCATTCTGTAAGTTTGCTTCAAGGCACTGCATTTCAAGAAACACTTAGAGGACAAAGGATTGCAAATGATGGAGGCTGATAATGTGTATAATCTTCTGAAATGACAGATTAATCTCCGCTACAAGGGACTTGGCGGGCCAATATTATCTTCATGTGTAAAAATCAGCTTTTAGAGACATTGATTTTTCATTGCATTTCATTTTTTCAATGTATTGTAATTAATAATGAAAATTTCAATTTTAATAAACTTTTTCTTTCTTTGATATTTGATACATACATATATATATATATATATATATATATATAATATATTTATATACTTAAAAGTAGGTACATATGGACTTTTCCCAGCACTTGAACAAGCCAGCGAAAAGCCTCCCATTCGCAACGCGGGCAAACCCATCATTGGGAAAATGTCGGTGGAGGCCCTTTTTGGTGCAACTTCCAGCATGGTACTAAAAAGGATCAATTTCTACATAATCTCTATGTATCTATAGGTATGGATCCAATTCATGTTATGAGCTATTTTTTCTATGACTATTTTGGCTGCAATTCTCAAAGCAGGGTTTCTGCCAGGTTTTTTCTAATTGATGGTACCACAATCCGTAATCAGTTTGCTATATATCTGAAATTTCTATACACGAGTCTCGCTTAATTCATGAATATACATGCTGGCATGATGATTTTGATAATTTAATTATGAACTTTAGTTTGACTTGTTGGTTCCACGAGATGAAAGAGACACTAGATGTAGTTAACTAGACGTTGAAATCATGAACTTTTTTTTTTTTTTTTTTTTTTTTTTCATCATAAATTGCAATGTACTTATGTAAGCGACATGCATATGGTTAAACTTTTGAATGTTTTTCTAAGCGACTGTCTTTCTCTCCATCTCTTTCACATCTACGGATACATCATTAATTGAAATTTGAAAGGTAGATAGGCAAAGTTGTAACTTCTCCTGCCATTTATAAAGTGCGGGCATACACACGGCGCCCAAATGAATTAAAGTTAACTAGAAATGATCAATTCCCGTACATTCACTATAGGCTTAACGTCACAAGATGCACTCTCTCAAGGATATCCATCTCCTTGTAGGCCGTCATCCTCTCGCACGTTTATGCTATATATATATATATATATATATATATATATATATATATATATATATATATATATATATATATACACACACGTCCCCGTCATTTTGGGCTGTATCGGATCTTGATTAATTTTGACTCCTGAATGCCCATGTACTTTGCTTTAGATCAATTAAACCGCCCATATTCCTACCTTTGTGATCGTGATCCGTGGTTTTAAGTTGCTCGAATTGGATAGGTGGTGATTAGTGCAAGTCATTGATCTATTGAGAGTGTCATGCAATTCATTGTTTATAGTTTATTATTTATAGTTTATGAGAGTAGCACTCATGAAAATTGAACTGAGAGCACATCGTCAGCTCGGGTCCACCAATTACATGCCCTTCGGGGCAATGGAATTGGATATGTGAAAAGCTGACAATACATTCTCCAATTTTTCTCTTGGACGATGTTCTGATGAGCCATGAAACGAGCCTAAAAGCATTCGTAATATCACCAAAGCATGAGTCTATAAAATTTTCCCTGGCAATTTAATTCCGATGCTGCATTTGGTTTCAAAAGGAATTGTTGGAATCCAATTATGTGAAATGCCCATTAGGTTGTGACCCCAAAAGCAGACATACAATTATCAGTTGGATCTCATGCACTACCATAAATATGAGAAAGTGCTGTCTTTGCATCCAAGATCAGCTCAGGCTGGAGGTGGCATCCCGTGTATGCATGGTAGTTGCCAAATCCATATCAATTATAAAAGGCCTCAAAATTTTAAGCATGGTTGTATGCGTCATATTGGTGCATGCATAAATTTTTGTGTGTCAGTATGATTAATGATTAAAATACGTTTAATTCATACTAACTTTTTTTTAAAAACAAAATATAAAATATAAAAAATAAAAAAAATATAAAAAACATTTTTTAAATAACCAAAATATCGTACTCCCACGTTGATCGCTGTCTTCTTCAATCACCATTAATTTATCCCAAATCACGCCGATGAACTTAGATTTGGGACCTCCGATTCCATCGATCACCGTGAGTGATTGAATATGTTCCATTGGTGGTGAAGCCATCGTTGACGAAGCTTTGCTTCGTCACAGAATTTCTTTGCCCATCGCCCGTGCATGTACGCTCAGCATCAGGTTGCGTCGGAGCTTACCAGTTTTTAGTGATAGACACCTGATTTTGATTAAAGATGTCAACTGATTGGATTCGAATTGCTTGCTGATCGGATATTATTTAATTTGATGAGAAATTGAGTTTGAATTTAAATATAAAAAAAATACTGAACCATATCCATGGTTACCTGTAGTGAATCTAGATGCCTTTGAAAATCTGACATTTGTCGGCTTCAAAAAAAAGAAAAAGAAAAAAAGAAACTCTAATACCAGGTATATGATCTGCATCCGACTCCTAATCAGATGCAACTTGTATTATCGAATTCAACTATTTGATCAATTCAAGTTGAACTATGATCACGTCCCATCTGGAGCTAAGAATATGTGCTTCTAGGAGTCAATGCCAACCCCAAACTTTTACTTCCCTAGTCCACTAGATGTTTCGAGTTTGGGATGCTGTTTCTTTCAGCTCAGCAAACCAAGTGCTTTCAAGTTTGAACAAAAATTAGTAACAAGAAAGAGAAGTTTAAATTTTAAAATGACCATTGTCTTTTTTTTGTAAAACAAAATAGTTTGGAATATATTTATGGATGGTACTGTAAATAGTTGCATTATTGTATTAAACTTTGATTCTTTAAGTGAAGGGATGCATCTAAGCATTCTTTATTTAAAGAAACAAACAAGTCCACTTTGCCACTTTAGTTAGATTCCTATGTGTGCAACTCCTCTAAACTGCAAACAATGGATACATATAGTCTAATTTACATGTGTTTTGCTCTCTCCCCAAGTTACGAAACAGCCTTAAACACCCCGGAGACAGGGTTAAAGGGCGAGGAGTTTCGGTCTCTAGCTTCAAAAGTGTCTCCTTACACTTGGACACTTTCTGGTAATAATTGTTAAAATTAAACAACTGACTTTATAAGCATAGGAGCTTATTTATTTTGACACCATGCCACTCATATTAAAACTGGTAATTAAAAAGGCACAAGCATGGAATCTCTAGAAAAAGGAGGACCAGCATTAAAAGTTCCTTCCGTCATCAACTCTGTGTAAATGAATGTATAGAGTCATAGAATAAGAGTTGAACTTGTCGTTATCTTGGTATAAGCTATGCAGTAGTCAACATCTACCCTTTTTTTCCAAAAAAGAAAAAGGATTTACATGTGAAACAACAAAAGTGTCGTTCAACTTTTAAATTATATAAAACAGTGTTCCTTAAGGGAAAAACGGTAATAAAATTTAAGACAAATGTAAAATCGCTGAACAAGCTCTTTTGCTATACAATTTTAGTGGAAAGGTAATTTTAAATATTGGGTATACCTTTGACATCATGCAAATAATTATTGTATCCTGCGTATTAGTTCATCAGCAGCTGTATGTCGCTTGTGGTTTCATTATTGAAATATACATCAATATTATAATTATCGTTTGTAAAGTATCTGTAAAAAATACTGTGGGTGATTGCACGGATGCAAAGTTAAAAGTGAAAAGATCTGCGCAGGTAACACTATGGGCAGCATGTCACAAGATTAATCTACATGTTAATTGTCGATGTCGTATTATCAAAAATGTAAGAAGATAAGTTTTCTTTCTTTTCTCACTTAGTAGTCGTTAGTCGTTCTAGATGAAAGTCTCATGCACTGTTTTGAATGAAAAAAAGAAGTGATGAATCCTCTTTTCGACTCTAACTCTCCCACTCCAGTCGTTGCTTTTGTTTTTGTTACTTGGAAAGTAGTTGCTTCAGCCTCAGCCACTCCAATTTTTGAAAGTAGCCTTCATTGCCAACAGTATTTATATATTGTTGTTCATCAACATTGATATCATCCATAGGATGATGTAATCTGAAAGGAACAAAAGCTAGAAGATCTTTCCGGAGACACTAGGCTGCAAGAGTCCTAGTTATAATTAAATGTCATCCTTATCATTCGGACTGCTCTATATCATTTCGGAATGCCAATGTATTTTACTGCCTTAGATTTGAACCGTCTGTGCTCCTACCTTTTTGTTTCTTGTATAGTTAATAGACTGTAGTGATCATCGAAGGGGGTTAGTAGGGAGCTAGTTTCTATTTTGAACCCCATGACATCAACTCTGGATGCTGCAAAAAATATGGCACAATATGTATGTTGAAGCATAATGGAGGCATCATCCTGAAACATGGATGATATCTAAAGTTTTTTTTATCACCTACCCAAGGTGTCGATCTTGGATGAGACCATTTTTTGCCAATTTAGATAATTAGGTTTCATCTTATTAGTGTAGTATAATTAATTAAGTTTATGCAGGTAATATGTTAATTAGGGTTTGGGTTAGGTTGCATTTAAGATTTTGTTCTATCAGAAAGTCTCACCGATTCCCGTCCTCCAAAGGATATCTAGATGTTGGCCGCCAAAGATCACCATTTGTGTAAGTTGCTAGTTGTAATGAGGAAAGATTTTTTGTTAGATGAAATAGTTAGAACGGAGGATAGAAACCCAAGACATTAGGGAACTAACTTGTAGTTTAAGAAACTTACCTTTTAGTTAGGGAGCTCTCTAAGTTGGTGGATGTCAACAGCCTTTAAGAGGGGTCTTGGATGAGTAATTTACTTGAGATATTTAGGAATTAAACTAACTAGTGTGGATTAATTAATTTAGCAATTAAATTTGACCATGTTCTTGGGCCTCACATGCATTGAAGTGTCCAGCACTAGGCCATGCTAGGTTTAAGTTGTGTCTAACTCTTAAACCCTACCTATGTCCTTGCTTAACCATAATTAAACTAACATGTATTAATTAAAATGTAGTGTAAGATAAAGTAACGTGACATTAACACGAAATAGTGGTCCACTAATGTGATTAGTTAGTAATTAGGATACTAAGTGTCATGTTTAGGTATGCCATGGTTTTGTCATGTGCACATGTCTCATCTATCGTCCATACCATCCATGGTACGACATCCACCATTATGCGTTAATCAAGGCATAGCATACATGTATTTCATGTCATCCGTTATAGTTTATGCATATCATGTAGTTGTATAGTATATATATCTATGTCAATATACATACATAAACATGAGTTAATCTTGCATACATACATGTAGTTCATATATTCATGATCATCAATATTGATATCGCCCACAACATGATGTATGCTGAAATGAATGAAAGAAAGAAGCTCTTTCCCGTGACACTATAGGCTGCGCGTCACAAGAGTCCTATTATAGTTAATGTCAACCCTCTCGCACGTAGTGTGTACGGGGTTGTCTGTAACATTTCGGGCTGTATTGGATCTTGATTCATTTTGACACTAAATGCCAATGTATTTTACTGCCCTAGATTTGAACCGTCTGTGTTCCTTTCTATGGCTTATGTAATTAATAGACCGTGGTGTAAACCAGAGCTCATCCAAGTTGGTCCTATTGGTTCGGTGGAGAACTGATCTGTGACAAGAGGAGGCGCTAAAAAATTTTATGGCTAAAGGGTACTATATATTATCTAAAATTTGAACTTTAACAGACATTCACTTATAAAAAAAAATGTATCGATATATAAGTAAAGTAAGTAAAACTTATTGACTGGTAGGAAATTGCCTACATAAGCTGGGGTGAGCTTGAGTTGGGTCAGCTTAAGCTCTAGTTGAACTTGATACAATAAGCCTGAGCCCAACTCGATGATACAACATTGAGCTCAAAGCCGACTTGTTTAACTTGTTTATATTAAGCATGAGTCATTTCTTTTAACTCGTTTAACAAGTTAACTCATTTAACTCAATTTACTCGTTTAACTGCTACTCGTTTAATTATTTTCTCACTATAATTCAACATTCATTATGTAGTGGATCCGAGTCATGTTATTACAAGTTGAACTCAATTTGTTTAACATTTCGAGCATACATTTGAACTGAAGTTCGACTTGTTTGTCAACAAGTTGAGTTTTGACAAGCAACTTCAAGTCGAGCTAGAGCTGGCTGTACACGTTGTGCAAACCTACCCACAACAGCCACACGGTGGCTCTGCTACTGCTCTGGTGTCTGGATCTGGTTTGATAAGGAGTTATTAGAATCCAATTATGTTAAATGCCGTTACGTTGTGACTTGAGAAAAAGACAAACCATTGATTTGGATCCCTTAACACCTAGATCCAACCTGATTTTCATTGGAGTTCTCCACCAATTGAATTTGAACTGGACATATATAGCTATAACCATGTCAGACTATTTGGATATTTTCTTAATTTGACTGGGATGAGATTTTAGACTCAAAAATTAGTTAAAAATATTAAACGATATCCGACTTAACTATTGATTCCGTACTCAAAATAGGAAAAACTCTAATACCATATGATCTGCATTCGACAATAAACATAGGCCGTCTAACTTCAGTTAAAATCATATTGAGGCGGAGCGAGATTTTTTTTTTTTTTTAAGACACGGTGTTGGGGAAGGGAAAATAGTATTTTCAAGCTCGTACATGAACCTAGTAATATTTTTCAGAATTTTTTACATGGGGGTAAATAATTATAATTTTTTTTTTTTTTAAAGTGTGTAGCAAGTGGGGGCGGCGGCATGGCCTGTGTTGAAGGTGGCATGCCTGTTGGATGATGGATCCCAGTGTTGAAGTAGATGAGTCTAGGAGCGGAGCTAAGGATTTTTCATGAAGGAGGTGGAATTGTAGCTTCAAAATTTTAATTGGGACCGGAATATAATTTTTTAAAATTTGTATATAGGATAAATGATTTTTTTTTTACGTTACTTGTATTTTTCTTTTTTTTTAAAAAATTTTGAAGGGAGACCATGGCCCTTGCTGCCTCTGGCCTTGTACGAGTTGTATGAAACAGTTGCACCCTCAGAGAAGGGAATGAAAGGTTTCACCTCTTGGTCCACGCCTGAGTTGAAGAGTAAACGAGTTGTACGATCATCTAAGTCCCAAAGCAGCTCCACCTTCGAGGGAGGAAGGAAGTTCACCTCTTCGTGCATCTCACCTAACTAGTGCAAGTTACAACTGACTTGTTGACATAGAAATTAAATGCACGAACTATTTATGCACTATGTCATTCAGACTCTCCAAAAAAGGGGCTGCGCTTGTGTCCACACGATGTTGGTGCTGGTTCCAATACAGGTGCTCTGACATGCACCCTGCATCATTTCTTTTTCATGTTTAAAATATTTTATTTTTTTTCTTCCTTTTGTCCATTTCTTTTTTTATACAATAACAAAAGTAAAAAGAAATGACAAATTAAGCTAAGAAACAAGTTAAAATTATATATATATATATATATATATAATATATTATATATATATATACACCCTTGCCGTACCCTTACACCCAAATTTTTTGGGATACACCGTACCAGCACCCACAACCTGCATTTATGTGACATAGTTTATGCATGGGTTAAGAGTACCCCTCAAATTTTGAAAAATAAAATTCTGTTCTTCATTGTTTTGGCTTTTTCACCGGTTTTTATAAGGCTAATTTTTACTTTTTCTTTTAAAAACATTTTATAATAACCAAAAATATTGAAAAAAAACAAAAATCATATTAATATTTCAGGTTCTATACCAAAGTCAGCATAACTTGGTTGGTACAAAGACAAAACAAACAACCTTGATGTTTTCCATTTCTCTACTCTCATGGTTCATTTAGTGCACCAATTTTGATTCATGGAAGTGCTTGAGGAGCAAAGCTTCAAATTATTTATGACTAACAGATAATAATAATACAATTTTAATAATAAAACTTCAAACTTTTAAAGAGCATCAGACAATTGCCTTGAGGTATTGATATGATTATAAGATTCAATTACCTGCATAGCGATGCACACAAAGCATAAACCAGAACAAAAAGAAGGGTGTTTGGGTGTTTTTGAACTTTTTATAAAAAATGTTTATTTTAAACTTTTTAGAACCTTTTTTATCCTTTTATATGTTTTTTTATTTTAAACAAAAATTTGATGGTTATTGCACACTTATATACGAACCTGGTAATAACTTATATGTGTCATGCTGGTGCACAAATTTTTTTGTGTGCCAGTATAATAATTTTAGTTTACACTTGAAAATAAAAATTTTTAAAGGCAAAATGAAAATGAAAAAAGTAAAAAAAAATTATGGAAGATAACATTTAGCAAATTACCAAGATATCCTTCCTTTCTTTGCTACGCGCGGCGCACGCAACTTTTTCTCTTATGCAAGAATTTTGTGAGTGTGTACATAGCACTTTTTTTTTTTTTTTTTATGGGGTATGTGTGGCCGTACATATGCTCAAACCTGCTTGGCTGACTTTAAAGTGTGATACACTACTTTTTTGAAAAATCATGGATCTTTAAGCACAACTGCCTACCCAAGCTCGCACCTAGCTCCACTTGTAGGAGGGAAATTTGTTAATTAAAAACCTGGTGCGGTTGTTACCTGAAAACCCGCCCGAAAGATGAGCACCGGCATGGTCGTCGGAAAATTTAACCAATTCAATGGTCACGCTTGTAAGTTTACTAATCATCCCTCTAACTTTTCATCAATAATTAACGCTTGAAACTGTTGATGAAGACTCATCTACTTTCTACAGGCTCGAGGCAGGAAAACGATTTTCACAAGCAGAAAATTGTGGTAGTCACTAATCACCATAGGATGATAGTTCTCTAGATTTTACTTCGTGCAAGTAGGAAATAAATTCTCTCCCTAGTAATCTCTGACTATTGCTCTTTGTTATTAGCTTAGTGATACAAATGAAAAAGTGAGATCCATAAATTTCAAACACACACAACATCCGCCATGTGCAGTCAAGATTTTTATGATATCCAAATCCCCTTTCTAAGGTTTTTTGGCTTGTAAAGACTCTAAATCTTTGACAAATATGCTGTTTTTAAAGCTTTCTAAGTTTCTTTTGGCTTCTAAACACTGTAAATCTTCTAAAAAAAAGTATTTTTAAGTTGTGAATTTTTTTGAAATAAGCAACTGAGATGAATATATTCTTTTCCATGCTCACATTGTTATTGGAGAAAAAAATTTTCTCACTGATCCACAACGGAACCAGGACCATGGAACTGAACAAATATATATATTTCCTATCCGTTCATGAGAAGAGAATGGGAAAAAAGCGCCAAATAAACTAGGTCCCTTTAAATCCTAAAGGTTCTTATTCTTTTTTTTTTAAATATAATTCCTCCAAGATATATGGGGAATGGTTCTCAATTTGATGGAATTAAAATATCCCGTCACGGATGTTCCCAAGATGACGCAAGCCATGACGCAAAGATAATACTAAAAACAACATCAAATGTGTACTTCGAAAAGTGAATGTCCAAAGTCATCCAGCTTACATATTTTTATCGCACAATGAATCTAGCAATTCTCAAGCATCTATCACAATGAATCTAGCAACTCTGGGAGTGCGTTAGATGGTCTTTGGATAGCTAAAGTCACCATCTACATGCGGATCTGCTGAAACTGAAAAAATATTTTCAAAAACTGCAATGCCAACAACCAGTAAGACATTATAAATAGAAGAAATGCAGCGGGCTCCCACAGATCTCTCCTCAAGGAAACAGTGAGGGGGAAGAAAAGAGAAGAAAGAAAATGATAGCGGGCAAGGACATCTACAATGTCATTGCTGCCACCTTTCCCCTTTACGTGCCCGTCTTCCTTGGCTATGGCTCTGTGAGGTGGTGGAAGCTCTGTGAGGTGGTGGAAGCTCTTCACCCCCGACCAGTGCAAGGGCATCAACAGATTCAACGTCTTCTTCATCATGCCCTTCTTCAGCTTCGACTTCGTCTCCCACATCAATCCGCTTCATCTCAACCGTCGATTCCTTGCTGCTGATGCGGTATCGAAGGCTATTACAGTCGTCCTGTTGGCTCTGTGGGCTAAGTTTACCAGGAAGGGCAGCTATGCTTGGTCCATAACAGGTTTCTCTCTTTCTGCGCTCACCAACACGCTGGTTGTGGGCGTGCCATTGCTGCGTGCCATGTATGGAGAGGAAGGCCAGGACCTCGTCGTCCAGGCTTATATGCAGCAAGCCATCGGATGGTTCATAGCTCTACTCTTTGTGTTGGAGCTCAGGAAAGCTTTGGCCTCCCCATCAGTCCCTCCTGTCATGGAGTCGCACGTAATTGTGTCGATCGATTACGGGACAAAGGAGGCAGAAGAAGGTGGTGAGAGAGAGAAGGCTTCAATGTGGGAAGTAATGAAGGTGGTGGGGTTGAAGGTTGCTGCAAACCCTAATACCTATGCAAGCGTCGTTGGACTCGCGTGGGCTTTCGTCTCCAGCAGGTCAGCTTTTGAATTCATATTATGTGTGATTTGATTTTTCTTTTTAATCACCTCACTGTATCATGCATAGAACCGAGGGGCATAGCTCAAGCGGATGGGCCCTACAGAGAGTTATGTTGTCATCCTGTAAAAGGGAGTGGGTTCCTAAGTGCAACTGGAAGTACGTGGATACCTTACCGCCTTGTATTGACACATCTCTAGACTCTCGGGTAAGAGGAAAAGGTTGGGGGTGGGAGGAGGTGGGAGTGAAAGGGCTTCAGATCTCGAACGGCGGTGGAATTAATCATTTTGATCATCTAACATGATAGTGTGCTGATGTTACTTGTCCCTTTAACAAATAAATGAGTGTTTTTCATTTGTTGAATTGTATTTTTTGTTTTATTTAATTAAGGGCATTTTTATCTATATGCACGTGCATGAAATAATAAATAAATATGAGATGATGCTTATGAGATAACAAAAGATGTATGAGATAATGAGATAACAGGCGGACAGGATGTTATGAGATAACACTAAATATAAGTACAAAATAATATTTTTGAAATAACAGAAGATTTATGAGATAATAGATAGATGTATGAGATAATGATAAAAATAAGTATAAGATAATGTTTATGAGATAATAAAATATTTACTAAATAATGAGATAATAAACAGATGTGTGAGACACATTGAACATAAGTATGAGACAATATTTATGAGATAATAAAATATCTATGAGATAGTGAGATAACACTATGAGTGGGTAAAAAAATAAAAATACTTTTTTATTGCTTAAAAGAATATATTGGTCATAACGATATGTATATACAGGCTGACAAATTTTACTTTTATCAAATACTCAAAATCTTTTTTTGAAGTTTTTTTATCCCAACAGAAGGTTTCTTTTTGTATTAATCGTGGATATTTTTTTTCATTATTAAAATGTCACATAAAATTACATACACAAAGGCGACTTATGTAACCGGCTTCGGTCTTTGTGACTCCAATATATATTCAGATATATCATGAAAGTATAAGTTTTAGTCATAGCATGTTGATCAACAAGATCATAGGTTTATATGCAATAACTTTAATTACAAACCTAACCCTCACGTGATTGCTTGGATAATATTCGAAATTTTTCTATTTGCCTTGAAATTAAGTCCATTAATTGAAAATCCAAATAGTTTTTTCTAGATTAATCAACCACAAATAATTGTCCAACCAATCAAAGTTCCAGTTAGGTTTGCATGCACACGAAAGTGCAGTAGCATGATATCTTAATTGGCAAAAAACTCATTTATAAAAAATCGAAAACATTTTTGAACTGCTTGATAATCAACTTATTCTCCACCTTGACATTTGAAACAAAACACATTAAATCTCTATCATATCCTGCATAATTTAAAATCCGTCTTTTTTTCAGAATTGAATGCCCGAAACATATAACGCCTAGCTTTATGTGTGTGTGTGTGAGAGAGAGAGAGAATGTGAGGTACTTTAGGAGTAGCGATATGCTTCATCAAATCTGATAATATAATTATATTATCACACTTTTATATAAAAAAGAATCCTATTGATGGGGTCATCTGTACATGGTGATGTCAATGTATGATATTTTAGATTTGAATCAGAATACAAATATCTAGTGCTGCAATTAATTTAATAATATCTAGATTGTACCTACATCATGCATGAGGACAAGTAATTAATTGACAAAGTTGACCTATATTAGATTCTTATATCCCATTAATTTTTTCTTTGCCAAAAAAAAATCACAGGTGGAACTTTGGCATGCCAAGCTTGATGGAAGGATCTATCAAAATACTCTCCAAAGCTGGTGGTGGAATGGCAATGTTTAGTATAGGTGAGTCAAATTCTCTTGTAAATTTGTTCCCTCTTAACCATTTCATGAAAGGTAGGAAACGTTCACAGAGGCCTCAAGGATTATTTTGGTGGAGACATGAGCTAAGTAAAATTCTCTTCTTGTAAAATTATTATACATCGTTGCCTTGCAGGGCTATTTATGGCATTACAGGAGAAACTTATTGCATGTGGCCCGATGTTGACATTGTTGGGCATGGTGCTGAAGTTTATTGCAGGCCCGATAGTCATGGCATTTGCCTCAATCATTGTTGGTCTCAAAGGCTCTGCTCGTAGTATTGCCATCATTCAAGTTAAGTTTCACATCAAAAATTTAGATGACTTGCACTCACAAATTTTTTCATGTCACCATCATTCAAGTTTAGTTTAGTAGCAAAATCATATGCACTGTTTATTTCTGTTGTCCCCTCCCATTTTGGTTGTCAGTATATATATATATATATATATATATATATATATATATATATATATATATATATATATATATATATATATATATATATATATATATATATATATATATATATATATATATATATAT
>JAANDH010000692.1:0-66858 GCA_011799765.1 Nymphaea thermarum | reverse complement strand
GTGTGTGTGTATATAATGGTGAATATGATTAGAGCCAACCAGCTCAGTACTCATGAGGGCCGTCTTGATGATGGATGATTGAGAAAAAAATAAAGAGAAAAAAGTGAGACTCTAATATAAGTTCACATATTTTTGTCTTTGTTTTTCATTCAATCATCTATCATGATAGGTCAACCGACATTCATGAGTAAGCTGGATGATGTATAGCTGCGTGTGTGTGTGTGTGTGTAATGGTGATATGATTAGAGTCAACCAGCTCATACTCATGGGGGTCGTCAAAAAGTGATAGACTCTAATATAAGTTCACATATTTTTGTCTTTCTTTTTCATTCAATCATCTATCATGATAGGTCAAACGACATTCATGACTAAGCTGGATGATGTATAGCTGCATGTGTGTGTATATAATGGTGATATGATTAGAGTCAACCAGCTCATACTCATGGGGGTCGTCAAAAAGTGATAGAATCTAATATAAGTTCACATATTGTTGTCTTTATTTCTCATTCAATCGTCTATCATGATAGGTCAAACGACACTCATGAGTAAGCTGAATGACTCTTAATCGCTAAAGTGACTATTCACACACTCATATATATATATATATATATATATATATATATATATATATATATATATATATATATATATATATATATATGTGTGTGTGTGTGTGTGTGTGTGTGTGTAAAAGAGAGAGAGAAAGTGAGTTAGTGGTCACTTTCACTTTCACACACACACACACACACACACACTCTTCATTGGAGTGTCTTTGGAAAAAGTGCATAATGAATTAGTTACACTCAATCTAAGAAATATTGACAAATGTGACCAACCAAGAATTTCAAGAGTATAGAAAGTTTATGGCCATATGTTTTCTTCTTTCTGCTACAGGCAGCACTACCACAAGCAATTGCCTCATTTGTTTATGCAGAGGAATACGGTTTGCATCCAGAGGTGCTTAGTACAGCGTAATGCTCTCCCCCATTCTTCCTTTATATTTTTTAGCTTTTTCTGGAGATATGCCTCATGTAATCTGAGAGCTTATTAGATTCATTATTAATATTATGATTAGTATGGCTGGATATGACCTGAGTGGAGCTCAAGCTCGGTCAGCTCGACTCAACTCGATTCATATATGGCTTGGCTCAAGTTCGAGTTGAGCTGGAGCAGTATGAGTTGCGTGCACCATTATGCATGTGCAACTTATGTATGCATTTAAAGTAGGGGGATATTTTAGTAATTTGTCAAAAAAACATGTCCTAATCATTTTTGTGTGAATAGGGGGATACTTTTTAAGTCCTGGCTTGAGTTAGACATGTATAAACTTGTTTACCAACTACCATTAGACATGATATTTTTTCTTGTTTTTATGTTTAGAAATTACACACAAAGAAACCGAAGATAATCTAATATTAAACAAGCTTAGTTGAGTTTAATTGAATTGAGGTCATGAAACCGAAGATAATCTATATTAAACAAGCTTAGTTGAGTTTAATTGAATTGAGGTCATGTAAACTCAAACTCAAACTCATTTATAAGCTTAAGCTTTCAGTTATGCTCAAACTCGACAAGTTTACAAATGAACCAGACAGTTCTAAAAAAAACTTGAGTTAGCTCAACTCATTATACAACCATATAGTTAGTCTAATTGGATATTTTGATACACATGTTATAACAATCGTGTGCATTATTTTTTGTGCTTTTGGTAGGGTCATTTTTGGAACTCTTGTTTCACTGCCAGTGTTGATTGCCTACTATGTGGTCCTTGAGCTCTTCAATTGAACACATCCTCTGCTAAAGTGAAGTTAGGCGGCGGATCTTCCAACAATATCTACTGCATCGTTTCACTCAAAACTTGGAGTTATTTTCACATGTTGCCATATAATGTGATTGAAGGATCGGAACATCATGAAATTTGACTTGAAATCGTAATAATAGAGCTGCTAATCGTGATTGTGTAGCTTGCCAAATAATATTTATGCCCAGCAATAAGCTGAAATTTTTTTTATGGGACACCATTTTGAAATGTGTTGTGTTACAAGCAATGGGCACTGCTTATTTGGTGATTTAGTAACGCAAGAAGATGTTCCTTATCATGAGTTGCTGACTTAGTAACACAAGAAGATGTTTGTTATCATTAGTTGTGATCGCACATCGCACATGCAGGGAACCCATAGTGTTATGGACTTACATGGATATTTGTATAGGTATGAGTGGGAGGATATTGGCATGGATATGGCAGTTTTAAAAGTTATTAAAGTAGTGATAGGACAATAAATATACAAAATTTCACAAAAAAACAATTCAAACTTTTTTAAAAATATGAAAATATAACCCCAAAAAGATGCAAAATTCTAAATTCCACACAAAATATGTAAAATTCCACACGAAACCTGAAAAAGTTCTGTGAAAGAGAATATGCAAAAATCAAAACTGTTGTGTCCAAGTATGATATGATACGGTGTCGAGATGCCAACATCGGTACAACGGTCTTCTGTTACTTAGATGTCGTTTGACAATTATAATACATTGTTACTGTCTTATAAATCTATTTAAAAAAATAATCAGATGAAACAGTTATTTTGATATCCAATGAATTTGCCTATTTTTTTAAGTAAGGTCAACAGACAATAAAAATAAAAAAGTGTTACTATTATTAAACAACATGTAATGAGGATTTTCGTTAACTAAAGGTCGCCTGCAATTGCGAATCCCTCTGGTTAGTTTTTAGTAACGGTGGGCAGCCGATGCATTGCAGAAAACTTGTCAGGGAATTGATTCCCGCAATGCCATGTTTCTGCCGTGTTTTAACGAATCTATAGTTGGCTGACTCGCTAAGTTGGCTTGAAAATTGTCTGAACTAATTCGAAAGCTAGAAAACTTGACAATGCGTCAAGGATGGCCTGGCTCGGCCTTTACTCATCTTAATTTATCTGATTTAAGTTACATGACTGAGTAGACTAGTCAACTTGCTGATCTAATGACCTCAGCGGATGTTTCGCTAAATTTCGTGTAATAGGGGAATTGCCCCACTTTAGCTTTTGCAAAGTGCAATTTTCTTCCTTGTTAGTAAATGGTCGTTCTGGCAACTGATTGGACCCGCGAAAGCTACCTCCCTTTCCCATAGTCTTTCCAATTTTTTTCCTCTCTTGTCACCGTCTCCGTCTGCTCTCCCTTTGCCATCTGTGATCGCCGGCCAACCATCAGGCCTCAGCTTTTTCCGTTGAAGACCTGCATGCATGTTCAGGTCCTGTCGTCTGCATTTTGTAGTCGCCATTTCCATTCCTTTGCTTCTTCCTCATTTTCTTCCTTTTTTGCTTCATCTTCTCTCTCGCACTTGCACATCTCCCGAAGCTCCATCCATCGCTTGATCCGCCGTCAAGCCACACTCTCTTCCGCCATCGGCTTCCGTCACAAAAACATGACACCTCTTTCTCTCTCTCTCTCACTCTCTCTCTCTATACCAAACGACGGGTTTCTGGTGAACTTTTCTTCTATTCCTTATATTCATACGTTATTTTAGGACAACTAAACGGGGTTGATCAGTTGAAGTCCTCTTCATTCTTTTCTGATTTATAGTAAGCAACTTATCCTCCTTTCGCCTGCACGTGATGTACATGTACATGTTTCTTCATGTTTTTTTATCGTCTATTGCTCTGCACGTGATATGCATGTTTGTTCATAAAGATTGAACATTAAAATGTGAGAAGCCTATAATTGTTGTCCAGAAGAGGTGTTTCTTCTGTGATCCAAGCCATGTTTGTTTCTATTGATGGGTAACTAAACGAAAAAATGGACGCAAGAAAATTTATGATATTTTTTATCTAAACGTCTCTCCCATAATGGTAATAGCTTTCTCGCTTTCTTTTTGTGGATTCGTGTTTCAATGAATTGCAAGTTCCTTCAAACATGCTTTCCACCAAATCCTCACATCCATTTTACGTTCAGAACATGGCGTGTCAGTTTTGATGAATCTATTGGCTGCTCTTGACGACTGATACTGAGTGAAGGGCTTCTTGAGGATAGGAATCCCTCTAGTTTGAGGTCACATGCTACGAGACAGAGCTAATGGATACACTAAGTCACTAACATCTTAACATTGACAGCCCATGACCCAGTCCTTGCACGATCAAGTTTGAAGCTTGGAAGCAGAGTGGTAGTTGTAATAGGAATAGTAGTAGAGCATGAACTTTTCGTGTGATGCGTATAAATACATATAGACACACCGGATTCTGACAGCTTGGTAGCTCCAATTCAAATGATTAGAGTACTCAAACGCATTTCATATTCATGAAGTCCATTCCATCTTAATATGGGGTTGTCTATTAGAAGCTTTTGTACATTATCATTGAAGAAAAGAAATGTAAATACTAGAGACAATCATATACGTGGTTCGACATTCAATTGCCTACGTCCACGGGAAGGAGGAGCTCTTATTGAATGAGAATTTTTCCTGCCACACTCGTTACATGGTAGAACATCAATTTATAGAGAGTGTAGGTACCGTTACAAGTATGAAACTTTGGTAAGAATAAAGAGAGAAGGAAATCAATAGCGATGGCAACCACAGTGATGGTAGCCCTCAAATATGGTAAGCCAGCACCAAGGAAACGTCTTCAAGGAAGCAACAGTCATTTACTATTCAAGACAATCATGGATTGAGTTTCCCATTATAGAGCCTCCTTCTGTTAACCGTTGAACACTCCCCCTCAAGTCGGGAAGAGTGAAGATTAACAATTCCCAACTTGGCCATGGTGTCGGTTAACTTGTCTTTGATGACGGGCTTGGTGAATATATCTGCATATTGATCTTCACTTCTAACAAACAGAGTAATAATACTTCCATTTTGGACTTTTTCACGAGTGAAATGACAATCAATTTCAATGTGTTTTGTTTGTTCATGAAACACTGAGTTTTCAACTATATGGATTGCGGGCATGATTGTCACAATGTAGTTTCATGGGAGAGGATACATTAAACCCCATCTCTGTTATTATTGCCTTGAGCCAAGTCAGTTTGCAAGCTGTGTTTGCCATAGCTCTATACTCTGCTTTTGCACTAGATCTTGAAACGACTTTTTGCTTTTTACTTTTCCATGAAACTAGATTCCCTCCAATGGTTACACAATAGCCGGTGGTAGATCTTCTATCTGACTTACTGCCAGCCCAGTCGGCATCTGAAAATCCTTCAATAGAAATATCCTTATCACGTATCATTCAAATGCCTCTGCCAGGGGCCCCCTTCAAGTACCTTAGAATGCGATCGATGGCATGAAAATGTGTACTTTGAGGGGCGTGCATATATTTACTTACTTCACTAACGACATATGTTATATCTGGCCTGGTGACTATCAAATATATGAGTTTTCCAACCATCCTCTGATATCTTTTAATGTCCTTGATAGGTTCATCGTTGGCAGTCATGTCTAAGTTGTGATTGACCTCAATTAGTGTCATTGCGGGCTTCGTTCCCAATTTCTCTGTTTCTTTCATAGGTCCAAAGTGTATTTTCTTTGGGATAGAAATATACCTTTCTTTGAATGACTTACTTCAATTCCAAGAAAGTATTTTAGTCGTCCAAGGTCCTTGATCTCAAATTTCTGATGAAGATATTTCTTGGTTTCTTCTATCAATTTTTGGGACGTCCTTGTAATGACAATATCATCCACATATACTAAGAGCAGGATAGTTTCATTATGTGAACGATAAATGAATAAAGAATTACCAAAAATGCTGCAATGATATCCAAAGTTTATCAGAGTTGAACTAAGTTTTGAGTACAAAGCATGGGGAGATTGCTTGAGACCATAAATAGATTTTTTCAGTCTGCAGACCATATTTTCTTTACCTTTGTGTTCCAATCCTTGAGGAATCTTCATATACACTTCTTCTTGGAGATCGCTTTGAAGAAAAACATTCTTTACGTCAAGTTGATAACACTCCCACTCAAAGTTGCAGCAATGGATATTATAGTTTTCAAAGTAGTCATTTTTGCAACAGGAGCAAAAGTTTCAAAGTAATATTACCCCTCGGTTTGAAAAAATCCACGTGCCACCAGTCTGACTTTATATATTTCAATAGAGCCATTGCTATGAAATTTAACTTTAAATATCCACTTACAAGTCACTGGTTTTTTTCCTGAGCGAAGTGGAACAAGATCCCAAGTCTTATTTTTTGTTAATGCATCCAATTCTTCCTTTATAGCTTTTCTCCAATGAGGTTTTCGATTTGCTTCTTCGAATGTTTCTGGTTCGACCACACTATCTAATTTTACAGACAAAGCAGCTTGTTCTTGAGAAAAGTTGTTGTAGTTTACTTGAGCTTCAATAGGATACTTGACTTGACTGCTCATGACAAAGTCTCTAAGTCTTAGAGGTGGTTGACGGGCTCTAACAGATCTGCGCACGGTGGTGGCTTCTCAATAGGTTGTTTGTTCTGGTTTGGAATTATGTTCTCCTCTGGTTGAAATGTTGGTGGTTGATAGTTAACTTCTGCGTCAGCCATAGGAGAAACATTGAGAAGAGACATAGAATTTGATTGACAGTTTTTCATCTCCCCCTAAAATAGATATTGGTGGTTGCTCATCTCCTCCCCTTGGAATTGTTTTTTTGAAATAGGCTTGTGTCTCATCAAACTTCATATCTTGAGATACGAACATTCTTTTTGATATAGGGTCGAAACACCAAAACCCTTTTTTCTTGAAAGCATAACCCATAAACACACATTTCATAGCACGAGTTTGAAGTTTATTTCGATGCTTTGGCGATTTCGATACATAGACAATGCAACCAAACTTTTTTAAGTGATCAATAGAATGTTTACCACCCATAAGAACTTCAATAGGCGCCATATCTTCAAGATTGCATCTTGGCAATCTATTCATAATATAGTTTGCCGTTGAGAGAGCCTCAGCCCAAAAACATTCAGGAACTTGATTTTGAAATAGTAAAGCACGCGTCACTTCAAGAAGATGTCTATTTCTTCTTTCTGAAATTCCATTCTGTTGTGGAGTTTCTCTGCATGTCTTTTGGTGTTTCATACCAGATTGATTTAAGAATGACTCAAAATTATGATTAACATACTCAGTTCCATTGTCAGTGCGAAAGATTTTAATTTTAGTTCCAAACTGAGTAGAAATCATATTATAAAAGATCTGGAACTTAGAAAATACTTCATCCTTGGACCTAAGAAAATAAATCTAACTCACTTTGGAAAAATCATCAATAAATGAGAGATAATATTTGAAGTCATTGTAAGAGTCAATCGGGGCCGGTCCCCAAACATCTGAATGAACTAATTCAAACATACTGCTGGAACGACTATCAGAGGACAGAAAAGGTGGTCTGGTAAGTTTTGCATACCGGCAGACCTCACTAGTATTGCAATCAAACTTAATTTCAGGCGAAATCAATAGCAATGACAACCACATGAATGGTAACCCTCAAAGATGGTAAGCCAGCACCAAGGAAACGGCCTCCTTCTGCTAACCGCTCAACAATCATCAACCATTGTGGAAAAAGCTAGGGTTAAGAGTCAACAACAAGTAACCACATCTAACATGAGAAATCTTAGAAATAAGTTCAATGGCATTTTTTGTCGTGATTTTTGCTCTGATCTTCTAAATAAATGAAGTGATGCTGGTCCATGTATAGTAGTCAGAAGGCATATCTTCATTAGGTAAAACAATATGGCCAAGTTTCATTGAACTCCAGGCCATCTTTTCTGGTGGCAGTAGAGAGAGAACAACTGTACTTCATGACTTTCGCTGCATTCTTCATGTCAATAATGCCAAGTTCTAGACAATTTCAAACTGAAGAGTAAAAAAAAGGGAAGATATCTGACTCACCCCTATGACTACATCAACACCTCTATGGCACAGACTAACTGTATTCTGTAATGTGCATGCGAGAGAGAGAGAGAGAGTTGGAATTCTTATGTACATATTAGATTTGTTTCAATCTTCAACAATATCAGATACATTGGTTGCATATCTGTTACTTGATTTGAGCTTTCTTTTGATTGACATGTTCCTTACTCTAGCTTTATGTAATCAATACTTTCAAAATTAACATATGAATATCTATTTGACTTGGTTTTTTATGATTTTTTTTTATATAAATAATGATGACCAAAGGAAGCTTATGATGGGGCTTTCTTGTGATGTTGCACCAGCTATTACTGAAGGTTGGTTTTGTGGGCACTGAATGATTGGCCATGACCAACCTATCTTGGGTTGCTTTGTTGTCCTCTGCTGTAACATTTCCATGAGCACATCATCACTTGTAACCTTGCACGCAAGTTTTTATCTCTATAAAGGTAAGCCACCAAATTTAAAACATTACAGGGATCTCTTTGCAGTGGCAGTTGTCACTCAAAATTTGTATGGAGTTAACCTGGATTTTGTTATAATATCAGATCATAGGGGTTTGACTTGAAACAAATGCATATTATCTCATGCACCCTTCTGTAACAATGATGTTGGATGATGGGTCCACTAAATGAACCATGATTTAGTCTCTATTATGTTGTTGATGACACCTCTTGAAATGCATGCTTTGGGATGACAGGCAGAACAGTTCTGTGTTATAGAGGTTTTTGTTGTTGATGCTGTGGGAATTCTTGACAGCAGTTGCAAGCATCTTTCATCTGTCACAAGTGATGTGATAGCTCTTTGAGGGATTACTACAAAAAGATATGTCTCTTCAATCCAAAAGACATTTTAGAAAGTTGATTCTGTAAATGGCTGCCACAGGTGAGGGCTTTACTGTATTTTAGTTGTAAGCTGAAACTGACTTTAAAGTGTGGTTGACAAGACCAGTACCATTTATAATTTCATCCACAGAGAGTTACAAGATTCTCTATTCTTTTATTTGAAGATTTCAAAATGTCAAAATGTGGCATTAAAAACATAATGTTTTGGTAAATATATTGAGATCATATTTCTTTGATTTCTAATTCTTTTCCTTTTGAGAATTTGTTCCATGTTTTCAACAGTAATTTTTTTTTTTCAGAAGGGAAATCATTTATTCAATAGTTTTAGGCCTTAGCTGCAAACATAACTGCTAGCAGCCAGCTGTTGGCATCTATGGTATAGTGAATGCTTTCCCTCAAAATCACCTTCATCTTCCTGCTAATTCTAGGATGTTGCTAAAAGGCAGAACTCCAACATGAAACAATGATAACAGTTACAGCATACTGGGAAAATGTATTTATCTTTGGCCAACCTCTAAACCAGTACGCTATGTACCCTTGCCAGAAGCATTGCTTAGTTGGATCTTAAGCTTATAGTTTGTGAAGCTTGAAATTTCTATAAAATACCTCATCAAATACGAAGTCAATAGTTGCATCATCATCAACAATTTCTTTAAGAGGCGCTCAAAGGAACTGCATGTCCAACTAGATTTGCTGAAATCCGTTGTGGTTAAAAGTCTGGAGTCTCAAAAACTGTACAAAGCTTTTCAAGCAGAGTTTCACAATGGTTGAGATCACTGACTCCTGTAAACAAGGAGCAGAAACATTTATATTTTTTACATGGACATGCCTATATTCAATAACATATCCAGAAATTAGTTGCATATTACCTGCGTAAACTCAATTTTTGTGAAGATCTCCATTTTTTCCTTTAAAATCTTAGCAAGATGAGTTTCAAGCAGTTGGCTTTGAACTTGTTGTGTATTCGACCTGCTAATTTTTTCGTCCCGAAGATGGTTACCGCGAGAGGAATTTGCACTACCAGTGCTGTCAAAGCGATGATGCTTTGGCGTTGAGTAGCGAACTAAAATCTGCTTGACTTCGCTTTCTGCAGCTTGCAGCTGGAAACAGGAAAATATATGATAATCAATGATGGCATATCATCTACTCATACATTCAGAGAAGAAACTTGAATTTTCCTAGTTAGGTTACAAAAATAGTTTATCAAAAATTTAATAACTATATTTTTTTACTTCTACGACATTTATATTATCAATAAATACTACTGAAACTTATGAATACTCTTCTCCCTTCTTTTCAAAACATGCATAGTGCAAGATCAAGGACCAATCAAATTGACTAAATTATTTTGTAACTTGTTAAAACATAACATAAAATTGACAATGATGGGCCACTATTGATTGGAAACACTACCTCTATACCTTGCAAGACTATGTCATTACAAAGGACATCCAGAATGGAGAAAGAGAATTCCTAAAGTATATTCCATGTACTATAGATAAGGTGCTGATGACACAATTTTGTACCTATAGTTTATGGCTCTTGAATGTTTCCATTTTACCATCCTTGTCATGTTTCATCTTACTAAAACAATAACATTTTGCACCCAGGAACTAAGCTCAAGAAATTTCTGAGAAGATTATGATTGCTCCATTGGAAGCTCCATGATTAGATATGCCTTATCTCTTGTATATTGCAAGAACTTTGAAAAGACCTAAATAATAATAATATAGAAACCAAAAACCCAAAAATGAATTGGTGAGCCGGAGCCAAATTTAGCCATTATGATCTACGTGCTACAGTACAGGCCCCCAGGGCATGGAAGATAGTACATGTCACTATAACACCAAATATAAAAAAGAAAAAAAAGCCTGGAAGCAAAGTAACTTTAGCTTAAAGAGAATAACGTATGATTTACCTCTTGAAGAAGCAGGTCTACGAACATGTGAACTTCTCTGGGCTCCTTATGTTGTGTAAAATTATCAATTATGAAGAAATAAGTGCCTGAACATAACATGACTTTTCTTTTCATCCTTCAAGCATAAAAAAGGTTGATGCATTTCAATTACCTTGATCCAATTTGGTGTGGTAATCTGCTTTTTCAGAAGCAGAGATATTTTTTGTGTTTTCGTATTGACATACTGCAGAAGATGACAAATGTCAGAAAGAGAATTTGAACTACGTAGACCTCAATGAAACAAATTAATCATCATGAACCGTCTACATTTCTTGAATTGATTTGAGTCCCAACATGTCATCATATCCTTTCTCAAAAAAATCCACCAAAATTAAAAAATCAACTAAAATGCACATAACAAATACCAAACTTAACAGTTGAAATTGTGCAACATAATAAATAATAAACTTTGAGCCTTCCAGCTATTTATCCTTTTTTGTGTAAATTTAAAGCAATTTATTTAATAAAATGGACATATTGGAGAAGAGGTGTTATCTACATCCTTCAAAACCAATCATGCTCTCCATATTATACATTTACGCATACGTTATATAATATCTACTACATTTATGCTGTCAGATATACATTATATACAATTATATATAATATTTATGTAATATACATATATAAAACTATGATAGTTATATATACATATACATATAACTATATACTATTTATGTCATATACTACAATATTATATACATACAACTATATGTACACATTATCACAATATATTACATGTGTTACATATATGTCATATATACATAAATTTATTATATATATGTGTGTGTGTGTGTGTGTGCGCGTGCATTATATATGTTACGTAACCTATATACACATATATATGTATATATATTAGATATATAACAATGTACATATGTATGTATATGTACAATATATTGTATATGTACATATAGAACATATATGTATAATATATATATATATATATATATATATATATATATATATATATATATATATATATATATATATATATATATATATATATATATATATATATCCTTCAAAACCACTCATGCTCTCCATATTATACATTTATGCGGTCATATATACATTATATACAATTATATATAATATTTATGTAATATACATATATAAAACTATAATAGTTATATATACATATACATATACATATACATATAACTATATACTATTTAGGACTAGGTGGCGATGGTGAAGGAAGAGGTGGCGAGCGAGGTGGCGATATTGAAGGAAGAGGTGGCGAGCTAGGTGGCAATGGTGAAGTAAGGACCGGAACTCTAGTGATGGTAGAGTAGAGGTACAAAGGGAAGGTTCTGGTTCACTATTGTGAAGTCTGGCAACATCATGAGGGTTCACTTCAATGAGAGTGGGCTGATTAGGTTGAATAGCGACCGGAGAGAATGACACTAGATCATGAGCAGAATTGTAATTCAGTTGTGTGCTAGCCAAACCTTGATTGAAGGGAAAACATTTTTCATCAAACACTACGTGTCTTGAAATATATACCTGATTTGTCAAGGGATAAAGGCAGCGATAATCTTTGTGTTGGTCACTATATCCTATGAAGACACATGGTAAGGATTTGGGTTCAAATTTGTGTTTGTTGTAGCTCTTGATGTAGGGAAAACATCTACACCCAAAAGTCATTAGGCAAGAGTAGTCGGGAGGTTTATGAAATAAGCTTTCATATGGACTTAGCATTTGGAGCGTGGACGTCGGCAACCGAAGGGTTTATAAAACCAAATTGAATAGTGAAGGGCACATTGACAGACTTAAGGCAAGGCTGGTAGCACAGGGCTATACTCAAATTGAAGGCATGGATTTTCTTGAAACCTTCTCACCTGTTGTTAAACCAGCAACTATTCGGATCATTCTTTCTATTGCTCTCATGAATGGCTGGCCTCTTAAACAACTTGATGTCAAAAATGCATTTTTGAATGGATATTTGACAGAAACTGTTTTTATTGAGTAGCCTCCTGGTTTCCAAGATGCTCGGTTTCCTCACCATGTTTGCAAATTGAATCGTGCTCTATATGGTCTCAAACAGGCCCCGCGAGCTTGGTATGATTGCTTTGCTCAATTTTTATTCTCTCACAATTTTCAAGCCATCTCTGCAGATCCATCGTTATTTGTGAGACTCCAACAATCGACTGTAATCATTCTTCTCTTATATGTGGATGATATCATTCTCACTGGCAGCAGTCCAACTTTTTTTGCATCCTTTCAAAATGAAGTATCTCGTACTTTTGCTATGACTGATCTTGGGGACTTACATTACTTCTTAGGCATTCAAGTCAAACACATTTCTTTCAGTCTGTTTCTCAATCAGCAACGCTATGCTATGGACATCCTAGAACGTGCTCAGATGCAATCATGCCGATCAATTGTTATGCCAATAGTTACTAATGTCTATAACAACAACACTGTAGAAGAAGAAGCATATCCCAATGCTATGTTGTATCGCAGTCTTGTTGGAGCTCTGCAATATCTTACTTTCACCCGACCAGACATCACTTATACTGTTAATTATGTGTCACAGTTTATGCGTGTTCTTTCCATACGACATTTTCAGTTGTTGAAACGCATTCTTCGCTATATTCAGGGCACTATATCTCTTGGAATGCAATTCTTTAAGCCCAGCAAAATATCAATCCGCGCTTATTCTGATGTAGATTGGGCCGGCTGCCCCTCCACTCGTCGTTCTACCACTGGCTACTGCACTTTTCTAGGCCCCAATTGTATTTCTTGGGCATATAAAAAACAACAAAGTGTTGCAAGATCTTCTTGTGAAGCTGAATACCGTGCCCTTGCAACGGCAACAACAGAGTTCACTTAGATCACATTTATTCTTAGAGATCTTGGACTGTTTCTTTCTCAACCTCTCTTGCTGTTATGTGACAATCTTTCCGCCCTGCAATCCACCATCAAAACGGCACATCACTCCCGGATGAAGCATATTGAGTTTGATTTTCATTTCGTACAAGAAAATGTGACTCTTGGATCATTAGTTACTCAATATATTTTGTCCACTCATCAGCTAGCTGATATGTTTACAAAGCCACTTCCCCATCATCGGTTGACAGCTCTAGGCCACAATCTCGGTCTTCGCTACAATCTACGCTCGAGATTGAAGGGGGATGTTAACGCACAAGTTGCTGATAGTTACAGCTGTCCACCGGATGAAGGAAATTGTGGAGATCATGTCAGTTCAACAAATAAAGAAAATCATGACAAATCCAGCAAAAAGGCAACTGTACCCGCTAGATTGGAAGAAAACAATCAAGATCACAAGGCGATTGAAGCAAATCATGAAAATCATGACAAATCCAGCAAAAAGGCAACTATACTTGTTAAATCTGAAGAAATCAATCAAGATCACAAAGGCAAGAAAAGTGGCAACGAATTTTCATCAAAAGAGAAGCAAAGTGGCAACGTCCCTTTATCAAAAGAGAAAGAAAGGATTATAGAAACAAAAAAATCAAGGAAGGATTGTTTTGAATCTGTAACAATCCCTTCAACAATCATGTATAAATTCTCTCATTAAAGGAACCTCACATTTATCGCCTAATTGGTGTGAGAGATAGTGGATGTAGGATTTTACTCCGAACCACTTAAAAAATCTTAGTCTTGCATCTTTTCTTTCAATGTATTCTTTTGCCATTTTCTTCTTATAGGAAGTTTCCACTTGAAATTTACCCAAAATAAAAGCATGTTAATCATTTTATCATTATAAAATGCTAATGTGTTAAATACTGTTATCCTTAGGTTCTTATGACTTATTGTGATTGATGCAAATGTTTTCTCAGTATTTCCTACAATTAGATTTTCCTTTCATAATTTTTTTCCACTCAAGATGAAGGAAATAGGTGCGTTTTTGGAATTGGTTCCAAGTTTTAGACATTCTTCATTGTGAAACAACTTTGTCAGGGTTCTCTAGAAACTAGAAACTGGGTCTATCAATAATAATAGGCTATTTATCAAGCCAATTATTAGCTGTATCGCAGGAACACTTTGATTTAGACCATCTTTACATCCCTTTATATAATTGTCCACCAATGGCATGATGTTGCTTTGCTTTTCTTTTTCATGATATTGGACTAAGAGGTTGTTCTCTTATCTCGTGTTGTATGTCAAAGTGGACTAGTCTCTCATATGGGTCTCATTTGCATCTCATTTCTGGTGGAACTTCAGTTATAGCTTCTCAGTGCACCTATTTCACTTTGGTTGGTATTTCAAATTTGTTTATAAGTTTTAGAACCTCATGGGAGGGGTAGCTTTCTAATGGTTTGGTCAAACCCTTTTGCTTTTTAACAAAATTTGGAAAAAAAAGAAGGGTTAGGTGGGTGTCTTCGAAGTTCGGACAGTTCCCATCTGGACATTAAGTGCATGAAGACTGGAGGCATGAATGGTAGATGATGAATGAATACCAACGAGAACATGAAGACGCCTGTTTCGCTTCTGCTTTAGAGTTTTGAGGGTCAGGATATGCAGACTACTAATGCTACACACTTTTGCAGGTATCCTCTTGCAAAATCTGCATTCTGTGAGTTTGCTTCAAGGCACTGCAGCTCAAGAAACAATTAGAGGACAAAGGATTGCAAATGATGGAGGCTGATAATGTGTATAATCTTCTGAAATGACAGATTAATCTCAGCTACAAGGGACTTGGCGGGCCCATATTATCTTCATTTGTAAAAATCAGCTTTTATAGACATTGACATTGCAATTCATTTTTTCAATGTATTGTAATTAATAATGAAAATTTCAATTTTAATAAACTTTTTCTTTCTTTGATATTTGATACATACATATATACATATATAATATATTTATATACTTAAGCGTAGGTACATATGGACTTTTCCCAGCACTTGAACAAGTCGGCAAAAAGCCTCCCATTCCGCAAACCCATCATTGGGAAAATGTCGGTGGAGGCCCTTTTTTGGTGCAACTTCCAGCATGGTACTAAAAAGGATCAATTTCTACATAATCCCTATGTATCTAGGTATGGATCCAATTCATGTTATGAGCTATTTTTTCTATGACTATTTTGGCTGCAATTCTCAAAGTAGGGTTTCTTTCAGGTTTTTTCTAATTGATGGTACCACAATCCGTAATCAGTTTGCTATATATCTGAAATTTCTATACACGAGTCTCGCTTAATTCATGAATATACATGCTGGCATGATGATTTTGATAATTTAATTATGAACTTTAGTTTGACTTGTTGGTTCCACGACATGAAAGAGACACTAGATGTAGTTAACTAGACGTTGAAATCATGAATTTTTTTTTAAATTTTTCATCATAAATTGCAATGTACTTATGTAAACGACATGCATATGGTTAAACTTTTGGATGTTTTTCTCAGTGACTGTCTTTCTCTCCATCTCTTTCACATCTACGGATACATCATTAATTGAAATTTGAAGGTAGATAGGCAAAGTTGTAGCTTCTCCTGCCATTTATAAAGTGCCGGCTACGGGACGCAATTAAGATGTCTTCGACGATCATTTATAAAGTACTTGTTCAAAAATACAATGGGCATACACACGGCGCCCAAATGAATTAAAGTAAACTAGAAATGATCAATTCCCGTACATTCACTATAGGCTTAACGTCACAAGATGCACTCTCTCAAGGATATCCATCTCCTTGTAGGACGTCATCCTCTCGCACGTTTAATTGGGCTGTATCGGATCTTGATTAATTTTGACTCCTGAATGCCCATGTACTTTGCTTTAGATCAATTAAACCGCCCATATTCCTACCTTTGTCCATGGTTTTAAGTTGGTCGAATTGGATAGGTGGTGATTCGTGCAAGTCATTAATCAACTCCAGTGTCATGCAATTTTTTGTTTGTAGTTCATGATCGTAGCACTCATGGGAATTGAATTGAATTGAGAACACATTGTCTTCACGAGCCTAAAAGCATTCGTAATATCACCAAAGCATGAGTCTATAAAATTTTTCCTGGAAATTTAATTCAGATGCTGAATTTGGTTTCAAAAGGAATTGTTGGAATCCAATTATGTGAAATGCCCATTAGGTTGTGACCCCAAAAGGAGACATACAATTGATCAGTTCGAACTCGTGCACTACCATAAATATGAGAAAGAGTGCTGTCTTTGCATCCAAAGATCAGCTCAGGCTGGAGGTGGCATCCTGTGTATGCATGGTAGTTGCCAAATCCATATAGAATATAAAAGGCGTTAAAATTTTAAGCATGGTTGTATGCGTCATATTGGTGTATGAATTTTCATATTAAATTTTTTTTTGTAAAGTCAAAATGTAAAATATAAAAAATAAAGAAACTATAAAAAAGCATTTTTTAAATAACCAAAATATCGTACCGTGTACACGACATTATTCGACGCAGCACTCAACTTTCTCTCGCAAAATTCTTACTGTTGAGTGGATTAGGCATCCTATACACAAGCTTGGATGCTGCCTTCGACAATATCGTTGCCGGCAGGAGAACATCTCCGCAGTCGCCTCGTGTTGCAACTCTGACGTTGATCGCTGTCTTCTTCAATCACCATTAATTTATCCCAAGTCACGCCGATGAACTTAGGTTTGGGACCTCCGATTCCATCGATCACCGTGACTGATTGAATATGTTCCATCGGTGGTGAAGCCATCGCTGACGAAGCTTTCCTTCGTCACAGAATTTCTTTGCACATCGCCCGTGCATGTACGCTCAACATCGGGTTGCGTCGTTTATTTGACTTTGCCACTGATGCCGCAATTCAAATGGCATCGGAGCTTACCAGTTTTCAGTGATAGACACCTGATTTTGATTAAAGATGTCAACTGATTGGATTCGAATTGCTAGCTGATCGGATATTATTTAATTTGATGAGAAATTGAATTTGAATTCAAATATAAAAAAAATACTGAACCATACCCATGGTTACGTGTAGTGAATCTAGATGCCTTTGAAAATCTGATATTTGTCGGCTTCAAAAAAGAAAAAAGAAAAAAAGAAGGCTCTAATACCAGGTATATGGTCTGCATCCGACTCCTAATCAGATGCAACTTGTATTATCGAATTCAACTATTTGATCAATTCAAGTTGAACTATGATCACGTCCCATCTGGAGCTAAGAATATGTGCTTCTAGGAGTCAATACCAACCCCAAACTTTTACTTTTCTAGTCCACTAGATGTTCGAGTTTGGGATGCTGTTTCTTTTCAGCTCAGCAAACCAAGTGCTTTCAAGTTTGAACAAAAATTAGTAACAAGAAAGAGAAGTTTAAATTTTAAAATAACCATTGTCTTTTTTTTGTAAAACAAAATAGTTTGGAATATATTTATGGATGGTATTGTAAATAGTTGCATTATTGTATTAAACTTTGATTCTTCAAGTAAAGGGATGCATCTAAGCATTCTTTATTTAAAAAAACAAACAAGTCCACTTTGCCACTTTAGTTAGATTCCTATGTGTGCAACTCCTCTAAACTGCAAATAATGGATACATATAGTCTAATTTACATGTGTTTTGCTCTCTCCCCAAGTTACGAAACAGCCTTAAACACCCCGGAGACAGGGTTAAAGGGCGAGGAGTTTCGGTCTCTAGCTTCAAAAGTGTCTCCTTACACTTGGACACTTTCTGGTAATAATTGTTAAAATTAAACAACTGACTTTATAAGCATAGGAGCTTCTTTATTTTGACACCATGCCACTCATATTAAAACTGGTAATTAAAAAGGCACAAGCATGGAACCTCTAGAAAAAGGAGGACCAGCATTAAAAGTTCCTTCCGTCATCAACTCTGTGTAAATGAATGTATAGAGTCATAGAATAAGAGTTGAACTTGTCGTTATCTTGGCATAAGCTATGCAGTAGTCAACATCTACCCTTTTTTTCCAAAAAAGAAAAAGGATTTACATGTGAAACAACAAAAGTGTCGTTCAATTTTTAAATTATATAAAACAGTGTTCCTTAAGGGAAAAAACGGTAATAAAATTTAAGACAATGTAAAATCGCTGAACAAGCTCTTTTGCTATACAATTTTAGTGGAAAGGTAATTTTAAATATTGGGTATACTTTTGACATCATGCAAATAATTATTGTATCCTGCGTATTAGTTCATCAGCAGCTGTATGTCGCTTGTGGTTTCATTATTGAAATAGACATCACATCATAATTATCGTTTGTAAAGTATCTGTTCAAAATACTGTGGGTGATTGCACGGATGCAAAGTTAAAGATCTGCGCAGGTAACACTATGGGCAGCATGTCACAAGATCAATCTACATGTTAATTGTCGTCGTATTATAAAAAAAAGTAAGAAGATAAGTTCTTCTTTCCTTTATCACTTACGAGTGGTGCGAGATGAAAGTCTCATGCACTGTTTTGAATGAAAAAAAATCCTCTTTTCGACTCTAAGTCTCCCACTCCAATATTCGAAAGTAGTTGCATCAGCTTCAGCCACTCAAATTTTCTAAAGTAGCCTTCATTGCCAACGGTATTTATATATTGTTGTTCAGCAACATTGATATCATCCATAGGATGATGTAATCTGAAAGGAACAAAAGCTAGACGATCTTTCCGGTGACACTACGGTGCAAGAGTCCTAGTTATAATTAATGTCATCCTCTCACACGTAGTGCCTGTGGGCTGCTCTGTATCATTTCGGGCTGCATTGTGTCTTGATTCATTTTGACCCCTGAATGCCAATGTATTTTACTGCCTTAGATTTGAACCGTCTGTGTTCCTACCTTTTTGTTTCTTGTATAGTCAATAGACTGTGGTGATCATCAAAGGGGGTTAGTAGGTAGCTATTCTTTATTTTGAACCCCCGTGATATCAACTCTCTGTATTACAAAAAATAAGACACAATATGTATGTTGAAGCATAATGGAGGCATCACCCTTAAACACAGATAATTTCTAAAGTTTTTTTATCACCTACCCAAGGTGTCGATCTTGGATGAGACAATTTTTTGCCAATTTAGATAATTAGGTTTCATCTTATTAGTGTTGTAAAATTAATTAAGTTTATGCATGTCATATGTTAGTTAGGGTTCGGGTTAGGTTGCATTTAAGATTTTGTTCTATAAAAAAATCTTGCCAATTCCCGTCCTCTAGAGGATATCTAGATGTTGGCCACCAAAGATCACCATTTGTGTAAGTTGCTAGTTGTAATGAGGAAAATTTTTTTGTCAGATGAAATAGTTCGAACGGGAGATAGAAACCTAAGACATTAGAGAACTAACTTATAGTTTAGGAAACTTATCTTTTAGTTAGGGGGCTCTCTAAGTTGGTAGATGTCAACAACCTTTAAGAGGGATCTTGGATGTGTAATTTACTTGAGATATTTAGGAATTTAACTAACTAGTGTGGATTAATTAATTTAGCAATTAAATTTAAACCATGTTCTTGGGCTTCACATACATTGAAGCGTCCAGCACTAAGCCATGCTAGGTTTAAGTTATGTCCTAACTCTTAAACCCTACCTATGTCCTTGGTTAACCATAATAAAACTAACATGTATTAACTAAAATGTAGTGTAAGATAAACTAACGTGACATTAACGCAAAATAGAACAGTAATGTGATTAGTTAGTGATTAGGATACTAAGTGTCATGTTTAGGTATATCATGGTTTTGTCATGTGTCCATGTCTCATCTATCATCCATACCATTCATGGAATGACATCCACCATCATGCTTTCATCAAGGCAGAGCATACATGTATTTCATTTCATCCATTATAGTTTATGCATATCATGTAATTGTGTAGTCTATATATCTATGTCAACAGACATACATAAACAAAAGCATGAGTTAATCAAGCATACTTACATGTGGTCCATATATTCATGAACATCAATATTGATATCGCCCATAAGATGATGTATGCTGAAATGAATGAAGGAAAGAAGGTCTTTCCGGTGACACTATAGGCTGCGAGCCTGCGCGTCACAAGAGTCCTATTATAGTTAATGTCAACCCTCCCGTACGTAGTGCGTACGGGCCGGTCTGTATCATTTCGGGCTGTATTGGACCTTGATTCATTTTGATACTAACTGCCAATGTATTTTACTGCCAAAGATTTGAACCGTCTGTGTTCCTTTCTATGGCTTATGTAGTTAATAGACCGTGGTGTAAACCACAGCTCATCCAAGTTGGCCCAATTGGTTCGGCGGAGAACTGATCTGTGACAAGAGGCGGAGCTAAAAAATTTAATGGCTAAAGGGTACTATATATTATCTTAAATTTGAACTGTAACAGGCACTCACTTATAAAAAAAAAAAGGGGGGGGGGGGGGGGGGGGGAATTGTAGCTGCAAAATTTTAGCAGGACGGGAATATAATTTTTTGAAATTTTTATATAGGATAAATTATTTTTTTTTTTAAAATTTAATTGTTTTTTTTTCTGAAATTTTGAAGGGGGCCATAGCCCTTGCTGCCCCCTTGTCTCTGCCTTTGTACGATTTGTATGAAACAACTCCAGCATGAGGGAAGGGAGTGGGGTGTTTCACCTCTTGTGCACACCTGAGTTGAAGAGCATCCATGTCCCAAAGCAACTACACCCTCGAGGAAGAAGGAAGGAAGTTCACCTCTTCGTGCATCTCACCTAACTAGTTCAAGTTTGCCACCGATTTTGATTCATATTCAAATATATTCGATCATGTCCAGACTTAATAAACAGTGATGTAAAATAGGAACCACTGCATTTCTAGCTCAACGGTTGTTCGATGTGAAACTGCAATGACCCAAAAACTGTCTTGTTGACATAGAAATTAATTCCACGAATTATTTAAGCACTATGTCACACAAACTCGTTAAAAAGGGCGTCGCACTTGTGTCGACACAATGCTGGTGCTGACGCTGATACGGGTGCGGCTCCGACGTGCACTCCAACTACATTCTTTTTTTTTTTTATGCATGTTCAAAATATTTCATCGTTTTTTTCTTTTCTCTCTTCCTTTTTTTTATGTATAACAATAAAAGTAAAAAGAAATGACAGATTAAGTTAAGAAACAAGCTAAAATTATATATGTATATATATAATAAATATATTATATATATATATACACCCTTGCGGCACCCTCACACCCAAATTTTCTGCACCAGCACCCCGCAGTCATGTGACATGGTTTATTCAGTGGTTAAGAGTAACCCTCAAATTTTGAAAAATAAAATTTTGTTGGCTATTGTTTTGGCTTTGTCACTGGTTTTTATAATGCTAACTTTTACTTTTTCTTTTAAAAACATTTTATCATAACAAAAATATAAGAAAAAAGATAAATATTTCAAGTTCCATACCAAGTTCAATACCACAGTCAGCATGACTTGGTTGATACAAAGACAAAACAAACAACGTTGATCTTTTCCATTCCTCTACTGTCGGCGCTAATTTAGTGCACCAATTTTGATTCTTGGAAGTGCTTGAGGAGCAAAGCTACGAATTATTTATGGCTAACAGATACTAATAGTAAAATTTTAGATTTTTAAAGAGCACCAGCACAATTGCCTTTGAGGTATTGATATGATTATAAGAACGAGTTTGCGTGAGTAGCGATGTGCACACACAAAGCATATACCAGAACAAAAAGAAGGGTGTTTGGTGTTTTTGAAAAAAGAAAGTATATTTTAAACTTTTTTATAACCCTTTTTGTCCTTTGAACTGTTTTTTATTTTAAACAAAAATATGTTGGTTATTGCACACTTCTATGCGAACTTGGTCATATGTGCCCATGCTTAAATTTTTGTGTACCAATATAGTTAATGATTAAAATATTCTTAATTCACACTAAAAAAAAGTTTTTTTAAAGGAAAAATGAAAATGAAAAAAGTAAAAAAAAAAATTATGGAGGACATTTTATAACAAATTACCAAAGTGTCCTTTCATTCTTTACTGCGTGCTGCTTACGCAACTTCTCTTCTTATGCACAATTTTTATCAGTGAGTACATATGCACTTTTTATGGGGGTATGTCTGGCCTCACGTATGCTCAAACCTGCTTGGCTGGATTTAAAGTCTGATATACAACTTCTTTGAAAAATCATGGATCTTTAAGCACAGCTGCCTACCCAAGCTCGCACCTAGCTCCACTTGTAAGAGGGAAATTTGTTAATTAAAAACCTGGTGCGGTTGTTACCTGAAAACCCGCTCGAAAGATGAGCACCGGCATGGTCGTCGGAAAATTTTATTTTCCGGTATAAAAAGGAAAGATGGTTTTCCTAGACCTGCGCAGCAAAATCAAACTAAATTGAACTGTAACCAATTCAATGGTCACGCTTGTTCGTTTACTAATCACCCCTCTAATTTTTCATCAATAAGTAATGCTTGAAATTGTTGATGAAGACTCATCTACTTTCTATAGGCTCGAGGGAGGAAAACGATTTTCACAAGCAGAGAACGGTGTTAGTCGCTAATCACCATAGGATGATAGTTCTCTAGATTTTACTTCATGGAAGTAGGAAATAAATTATCTCCCTAGTAATCTCTGACTATTGCTCTTTGATATTAGCTTAGTGATACAAATAAAAAAGTGAGATCCATAAATTTCAAACACACACAACATCCGCCATGTGCAGTCACGATTTTTATGATATCCAAATCCCCTTTCTAAGGTTTTTTGGCTTGTAAAGAGTCTAAATCTTTGACAAATATGCTGTTTTTAAAGCTTTCTAAGTTTCTTTTGGCTTCTAAGCACTGTAAATCTTCTAAAAAATTTTTTTTTTTTTAAGTTCTGCAAATTTTTGAAATAAGCACTGAGATGAATATATTCTTTTCGATGTTCACATTGTTATTGGAGAACAAAATTTTCTCACTGATCCGCAACGGAACCAGGATCGTGGAACTGAACAAATATATATATTTCCTTTCCGATCATGAGAAGAGAATGGGACACAAGCGCCAATTAAACTCGGTCCCTTTAAATCCTAAAGGTTCTTATTCTTTTTTTTTTAATATAATTCCTCCAAGATATAAGGAAAATAGTTCTCAATTTGATGGAATTAAAATATCCCGTCAGGGATGTTTCCAAGATGACGCAAGCCGTGACGCAAAGATCACACTAAAAACAACATCAACTGTGTACTTAGAAAAGTGAATGTCCAAAGTCATCCAGCTGACATATTTTTATCGCACAATGAATCTAGCAATTCTCAAGCATCTATCACAATGAATCACGCAACTCTGATGAGTGCGTTAGATGGTCTTTCGATAGCTAAAGTCACCATCTACATGCGGATCTGCTGAAACTGAAAAAATCTTTTCAAAAACTACAATGCCAACAACCAGTAAGGCATTATAAATAGAAGAAATGCAGCGGGGTCCCACAGATCTCTCCTCAAGGAAACAGTGAAGGGGAAGAAAAGAGAAGAAAGAAAATGATAGCCGGAAAGGACATTTACAATGTCATTGCTGCCACCTTTCCCCTTTATGTGCCCGTCTTCCTTGGCTATGGCTCTGTGAGGTGGTGGAAGCTCTTCACCCCCGACCAGTGCAAGGGCATCAACAGATTCAACGTCTTCTTCATCATGCCCTTCTTCAGCTTCGACTTCGTCTCCCACATCAATCCGCTTCATCTCAACCGTCGATTCCTTGCTGCTGATGCGGTATCGAAGGCTATTACAGTCGTCGTGTTGGTTCTGTGGGCTAAGTTTACCAGGAAGGGCAGCTATGCTTGGTCCATAACAGGTTTCTCTCTTTCTGCGCTCACCAACACGCTGGTTGTGGGCGTGCCATTGCTGCGTGCCATGTATGGAGAGGAAGGCCAGGACCTCGTCGTCCAGGCTTATATGCAGCAAGCCATCGGATGGTTCATAGCTCTACTCTTTGTGTTGGAGCTCAGGAAAGCTTTGGCCTCCCCATCAGTCCCTCCTGTCATGGAGTCGCACGTAATTGTGTCGATCGATTACGGGACAGAGGAGGCAGAAGAAGGTGGTGAGAGAGAGAAGGCTTCAATGTGGGAAGTAATGAAGGTGGTGGGGTTGAAGGTTGCTGCAAACCCTAATACCTATGCAAGCGTCGTTGGACTCGCGTGGGCTTTCGTCTCCAGCAGGTCAGCTTTTGAATTCATATTATGTGTGATTTGATTTTTCGTTTTTTTTTTTTTAATCACCTCACTGTATCGTGCATAGAACTGAGGGACATAGCTCAAGCGGATGGGCATATTTTCAGTTTACCCTACAGAGAGCTATGTTCTTATCCTGTAAAAGGGAGTGGGTGAGTTCCTAAGTGCAATTTGAAGTACGCGGATATCTTACCGCCATGTATTGACACATCTCGGATAAGAGGAAAAGGTAGGGGGTGGGAGGAGCTGGGAGTGGAAGGGCTTGGGATCTCGAACGGCGTGGAATTAATCTTCTTGATCATCTAACATGATAGTGTGCTGATGTTACTTGTCCCTTTAACAAATAATTGAGTGTTTTTCATTTGTTGAAGGGTATTTTTTCTTTTATTTAATTAACGACATTTTTATCTATCTGCAAGTGCATGAAATAATAAATAAGTATGAGATTATGTTTATGAGATAACAAAAGATTTATGAGATAATGAGATAACAGGCGAACAGATGCTATGAGATAACACTAAACATAAGTACGAGATAATATGTTTGAAATAACAAAAGATTTATGAGATAATAGATAGATCTATGCGATAATGCTAAAAATAAGTATAAGATAATGTTTATGAGATAATAAAATATTTACAAAATAATGAGAAAATAAACAGAAAGTATGAGATAATATTTATAAGATAATAAAATATTTATGAGATAGTGAGATAACACTATGAGTGGGTAAACAAATGAAAATATTTTTATTGCTTAAAGGGATATATTGGTCATAACGATATCTATATGCAGGCTAACAAATTTTACTTTTATCAAATCTTCAAATTTTTTTTTGGAGTTTTTGTATCCCAACAAAAGGTCCCTTTTTGTATTAATCATGAACATTTTTTCATTATTAAAATGTCACATAAAATTACATACACAAAGGCGGCGTATGTGAGCTTCGGTCTTTGTAACTCCAATATATATTCAGATATCTCATGAAAGTATAAGTTTTAGTCATAGCATGTTGATCAACAAGATCATAGGTTTATATGCAATAACTTTTATTGCAAACATAACCCTCACGTGATTGCTTGGATAATATTCGAAATTTTTCTATTTGCCTTGAAATTAAGTCCATTAATTGAAAATCCAAATAGTTTTCTCTAGATTAATCAACCACAAATAATTGTCCAACCAATCAAAGTTCCAGTTAGGTTCGCATGCACACGAAAGTACAGTAGCATGATATCTTAATTGGCAAAAAACTCATTTATAAAAAATCGAAAACATTTATGAACTGCTTAAAAATCAACTTATTCTCAACCTTGATATTTGAAACAAAACACATTAAATCTCCATCATATCCTGCATAATTTAAAATCCATCTTTTTTGCAGAATTTAATGCCCGAAACATATAACGCCTTGCTTTATGTGTGTGTGTGAGAGAGAGAATGTGTGGTACTTTAGGAGTAGCGATATGCTTCATCAAATCCGATAATATAATTATATTATCACACTTTTATATAAAAAAAACCCTATTGATGGGGGCATCTGTACATGGTGATGTCAATGTATGATATTTTAGATTTGAATCAGAATACAAATATCTAGTGCTGCAATTAATTTAATAATATCTAGACTGTACCTACATCATGCATGAGGACAAGTAATTAATTGACAAAGTTGACCTATATTAGATTCTTATATCCCATTAATTTTTTCTTTGCTAAAAAAAAAACACAGGTGGCACTTTGGCATGCCAAGCTTGATGGAAGGATCTATCAAAATACTCTCCAAAGCTGGTGGTGGAATGGCAATGTTTAGTATAGGTGAGTCAAATTTCTCTTGTAAATTTGTTCCCTCTTAACCATTTCATCAAAGGTAGGAAACGTTCACAGAGGTCTCAAGGATTATTTTGGTGGAGACATGAGCTAAGTAAAATTTTCTTCTTGTAAAATTATTATACATCGTTGCCTTGCAGGGCTATTTATGGCATTACAGGAGAAACTTATTGCATGTGGCCCGATGTTGACATTGTTGGGCATGGTGCTGAAGTTTATTGCAGGCCCGATAGTCATGGCATTTGCCTCAATCATTGTTGGTCTCAAAGGCTCTGCTCGTAGTATTGCCATCATTCAAGTTATGTTTCACATCAAAATTTAGATGACTTGCACTCACAAATTTTTTCATGTCACCATCATTCAAGTTAAGTTTAGTAGCAAAATCATTCATGATGGATGATTGAGAAAAAAATAAAGAGAAAAAAGTAATAGACTCTAATATAAGTTCACATATTTTTGTCTTTGTTTTTTATTCAATCATCTATCATGATAGGTCAAACGACATTCATGAGTAAGCTGGATGATGTGTGTATATAATGGTGATATGATTAGAGTCAACCAGCTCATACTCATGGGGGTCGCCTTCATGATGGATGATTGAGAAAAAAATAAAAAGAAAAAAGTGATAGACTCTAATATAAGTTCACATATTGTTGTCTTTATTTTTCATTCAATCGTCTATCATGATAGGTCAAACGACAATCATGAGTAAGTTGGATGACTCTTAATAGCTAAAGTGACTATTCACACACTCATATATGTGTGTGTGTGTGTAAGAGAGAGAGAGAAAGTGAGTGAGTGTGTGTGTGTGTGTAAGAGAGAGAGAGAGAAAGTGAGTGAGTGGTCACTTTCACTTTCACACACACACTCTTCATTGGAGTGTCTTTGGAAAAAGTGCATAATGAATTAGCGAAATATTGAGAAATGTGACCAACCAAGAATTTCAAGAGTATAGAAAGTTTATGGCCATATGTTTTCTTCTTTCTGCTACAGGCAGCACTACCACAAGCAATTGCCTCATTTGTTTATGCAGAGGAATACGGTTTGCATCCAGAGGTGCTTAGTACAGCGTAATTCTCTCCCCCATTCTTCCTTTATATTTTTTAGCTTTTTCTGGAGATATGCCTCATGTAATCTGAGAGCTTATTAGATTCATTATTAATATTATGATTAGTATGGCTGGATATGACCTGAGTGGAGCTCAAGCTCGGTCAGCTCGATTCATATATGGCTTGGCTCAAGTTCGAGTTGAGCTGCACAAGGTCAGCTGGAGCAGTATGAGTTGCGTGCACCATTATGCATGTACAACTTATGTATGCATTTAAAGAAGGGGGATATTTTAGTAATTTGTCAAAAAAACATGTCCTAATCATTTTTGTGTGAATAGGGGGATACTTTTGTCATTAACCATATTGCGCATGAAATTTTGTGCACCGGTATGGCACATATATTTGATATACTCTTAATCATATCCACTTTTCAGATACTTATATATTCAGATTCAAATTTGAATAAAGAAAGTCATATCCAAATCCGAATCCAAATCTGAAATTTTAACTGGATTTTGTCAATTTTCAAAATGTAATAGCATTATTTTTCTAAAAATGAATCCGATCATAATATGATCAGATGCTATTTGTTAAATCCAAATCCGATCCGATTTCTTAATCAGATATCAGTTTTTTTCCATATCCGATTTTTTCGGATCAGTTCGGTTGGATATCCAATTCAAATCCACTATAAAGGTGACCAGCTGAAGCTCAACTCGATAGATTAAGTCATGGCTTGAGTTAGACATGTATAAACTTGTTTACCAACTACCATGAGACATGGTATTTTTTCTTGTTTTTATGTTTAGAAATTACATACAAAGAAACCAAAGATAATCTATATTAAACAAGCTTAGTTGAGTTTAACTGAATTGAGGTCATGCAAACTCAAACTTGAACTCATTTATAAGCTTAAGCTTTCAGTTATGCTCAAACTTGACAAGTTTACAAATGAACCAGACAGTTCTAAAACAAACTTGAGTTAGCTCAACTCATTATTGTACAACCATATAGTTAGTCTAATTGGATATTTCGATACACATGTTCTAACAATTGTGTGCATTATTTTTTGTGCTTTTTGTAGGGTAATTTTTGGAAATCTTGTTTCACTGCCGGTGTTGATTGCCTACTATGTGGTCCTTGAGCTCTTCGATTGAACACATCCTCTGCTAAAGTGAAGTTAGGCGGCGGATCTTCCAACAATATCTACTGCATCGTTTCACTCAAAACTTGGAGTTATTTTCACATGTTGCCATATAATGTGATTGAAGGATCGGAACATCATGAAATTTGACGTGAAATAGTAATAATAGAGGTGCTAATTGTGATTGTGCAGTTTGCCAAATAATATTTATGCCCAGCAGTAAGCTAAAAATTTTTTTATGGGACACCATTTTGAAATGTGTTGTGTTACAAGCAATGGGCACTGCTTATTTGGTGATTTAGTAACGCAAGAAGATGTTCCTTATCATGAGTTGCTGACTTAGTAACACAAGAAGATGTTCGTTATCATTAGTTGTGATCGCACATCGCACATGCAAGGAACCCATAGTGTTATGGACTTACATGGATATTTGTATAGGTATGAGTGGGAGGATATTGGCATGGATATGGCAGTTTTAAAAGTTATTAACGTAGTGATAGGATAATAAATATACAAAATTTCACAAAAAAACAATTCAAACTTTTTTAAAAATATGAAAATATAACCCCAAAAAGATGCAAAATTCTAAATTCCACACAAACCTGAAAAAGTTCTGTGAAAGAGAATATGCAAAAATCAAAGCTGTTGTGTCCAAGTATGATGTGATACGGTGTCGAGATGTCAACATAGGTACAACGGTCTTCTGTTACTTAGACGTCCCTTGACAATTATAACACATTGTTACTGTCTTATAAATCTATTTAAAAAAATAATCAGATTAATGAAACACTTATTTTGATATCCGATGAATTTGCCTATTTTTTAAAAGTAAGGTCAACAGACAATAACAAAGTGTTAGTATTATTAAACAACATGTAATGAGGATTTTCATTAACTAAAGGTCGCCTGCAAGGCTGCAATTGCGAATCCCTTTGGTTAGTTTTTAGTAACGGTGGGCAGCCAATGCATTGCAGAAAACTTGTCAGGGAATTGATTCCCGCAATGCCATGTTTTTGCTGTGTTTTAACGAATCTATAGTTGGGTGACTCGCCAAGTTGGCTTGAAAATTGTCTGAAATAATTAGAAAACTAGAAAACTTGACAATGCGTCAAGGTCGGCCTTTACTCATCTTAATTTATCTGATTTAAGTTACATGACTGAGTCGACTAGTCAACTTGCTGATCTAATGACCTCAGTGGATGTTTAGCTAAATTTCGTGTAATAGGGGAATTGCCCCACTTTAGCTTTTGCAAAGTGCAATTTTCTTCCTTGTTAGTAAATGGTCGTTCTGGCAACTGATTGGACCCGCGAAAGCTACCTCCCTCTCCCGTAGTCTTCCCAATTTTTTTCCTCTCTTGTCACCGTCTCCGTCTGCTCTCCCTTTGCCGTCTGTGATCGCCGGCCAACAATCAGGCCTCAGCTCTTTCCGTCGAAGACCTGCATGCATGTTCAGGTCCTGTCGTCTGCATTTTGTAGTCGCCATTTCCATTCCTTTGCTTCTTCCTCATTTTCTTCCCTTTTTGCTTCATCTTCTCTCTCGCACTTGCACATCTCCCGAAGCTCCATCCATCGCTTCATCCGCCGTCAAGCCATGCTCTCTTCCGCCATCGGCTTCCATCACAAAAACATGGCACCCCTTTCTCTCTCTCTCTCGCTCTCTCTCTCTCTCTCTCTCTATACCAAACGACGGGTTTCTGGTGAACTTTTCTTCTATTCCTTCTATTCATACGTTATTTTAGGACAACTAAACGGGGTTGATCAGTTGAAGTCCTCTTCATTCTTTTCTGATTTATGGTAAGCAACTTATCCTCCTTTCGCCTGCACGTGATGTACATGTACATGTTTCTTCATGTTTTTATTATCGTCTATTGCTCTGCACGTGATATGCATGTTTGTTCATGAAGACTGAACATTCAAATGTGAGAAGCCTATAATTTTTGTGCAGAAGAGGTGTTTCTTCCGTGATCCAAGCCATGTTTGTTTCTACTGATGGGTAACTAAACGAAAAAATGGACGCAAGAAAATTTACGATATTTTTTATCCGAACGTCTCACCCATAATGGTAATAGCTTTCTCGCTTTCTTTTTGTGGGTTCGTGTTTCAATGAGTTGCAAGTTCCTTCAAACATGCTTTCCACCAAATCCTCACATCCATTTTACGTTCAGAACATGGCGTGTCAGTTTTGATGAATCTATTGGCTGCTCTTGACGACTGATACTGATGAAGGGCTTCTTGAGGATAGGAATCCCTCTAGTTTGAGGTCATATGCTACGAGACAGAGCTAATGGATACACTAAGTCACTCACATCCTAACATTGACAGCCCATGACCCAGTCCATGCACGATCAAGTTTGAAGCTTGGATGCAGAAACAGCAATTACCAGTGGTAGTTGTAATAGGACTAGTAGTAGAGCATGAACTTTTCGTGTGATGCCTATAAATACATATAGACACACCGGATTCTGACAGCTTGGTAGCTCCAATTCAAATGATTAGAGTACTCAAACGCATTTCATATTCATGAAGTCCATTCTATCTTAATGTGGGGTTGTTTGTTAGAAGCTTTTGTACATTATCATCAACCATTGTGGAAAAAGCTAAGGTTAAGAGTCGACAACAAGTAACCACATCTAACATGAGAAATCTTAGAAATAAGTTCAATGGCATTTTTGGTCGTGATTTTTGCTCTGATCTTCTAAATAAATGAAATGATGCCGGTCCGTGTATAGTAATCAGAAGGCATATCTTCATCAGGTAAAACAATATGGCCAAGTTTCATTGAACTCTAGGCCATCTTTTCTGGTGGCAGCAGAAAGAGAACAACCGTACTTCATGACTTTCGCTGCATTCTTCATGTCAATAATGCCAAGTTCTAGACAATTTCAAACTGAAGAGTAAAAAAAAGGGAAGATATCTGACTCACCCCTATGACTCCATCAACACCTCTATGGCAGATACTAACTGTATTCTGTAATGTGCATGCGAGAAAGACAGTTGGAATTCTTATGTACATATTAGATTTGTTTCAATCTTCAACAATGTCAGATACATTGGTTGCATATCTGTTACTTGATTTGAGCTTTCTTTTGATTGACATGTTCCTTACTCTAGCTTTATGTAATCAATATTTTCAAAATTAACATATGAATATCTATTTGACTTGGTTTTTTATGATTTTTTTTTTATATAAATAATGATGACCAAAGGAAGCTTATGATGGGGCTTTCTTGTGATGTTGCACCAGCTATTACTGAAGGTTGGTTTTGTGGTTACTGAATGATTGGCCATGACCAACCTATCTTGGGCTGCTTCGTTGTCCTCTGCTGTAACATTTCCTTGAGCACATCATCACTTGTAACCTTGCACGCAAGTTTTTATCTCTATAAAGGTAAGTCACAAAATTTAAAACATTACAGGGATCTCTTTGCAGTGGCAGCTGTCACTCAAAAGTTGTATGGAGTTAACCTGGATTTTGTTATAATATCAGATCCTAGGGGTTTGACTTGAAGCATATGCATATTATCTCATGCACCCTTCAGTAACAATGATGTTGGATGATGGGTCCACTAAATGAACCATGATTTAGTCTTTACTATGTTGTTGATGACACCTCTTGAAATGCATGCTTTGGGATGACAGGCAGAACTGTTCTGTGTTATAGTGGTTTTTGTTGTTGATGCTGCGGGAATTCTTGACAGCCGTGAGGGATTACTATGAAAAGATATGTCTCTTCAATCCAAAAGACATTTTAGAAAGTTGATTCTGTAAATGGCTGCCACAGGTGAGGGCTTTACTGTATTTTAGTTGTAAGCTGAAACAAACTTTAAAGTATGGTTGACAAGACCTGTACCATTTATAATTTAATCCACAGAGAGTTACAACATTCTCTATTCTTTTATTTAACAATCTCAAAATGTCAAAATGTGGCATTGAAAACATAATATTTTGGTAAATATATTGAGATCATATTTCTTCGATTTCTAATTCTTTTCCTTTTGAGAATTTGTTTCATCTTTTCAACAGTAATTTTTCTTTTCATAAGAAAATGAATGGTGATGTTTTCATATTTTAATTGTCTCACAAATGTTGCATCTTTTGACATGATTTTTCAATGAGGTTCGCATCTATGTCACACATGTACGGGTACGGGTGCGGGGACAAGTATGAGTGCGGGTATAGGTACAAACAATTTTCAAAAAACTTAGGTGCGAGGGTACGGCCGTATGAGTGCGGGTATATATATATATATATATATATATATATATATATATATATATATATATATATATATATATATATATATATATATATATATATATATATATATATATATCAAAAAATTACAAACAAAATAACATATTCACACACACACACACACACACACACATATATATATATGTCAAAAAATTACAAAAAAAATAACATATTCATAAATCATGATCTAAAATTTATAGATACTATCATACTACTAAGCAAAGTATGGAAGTAATTAACATACAAAATATATCAGCTTTCTAGATATTTCTCAGTCGCATCGTCAAGATTAGAAGGAACAATAGGTTCTATAAGATCCATATTAAGAGCATGTAAATCACGCTCTCCTTCAAGTTCCACGTCAATGTCCTCTGGATTAACATCCCAATACTTGGATGATCCTGCACTGCAAGTTGCAACAAAACCACAATATGATTTGACTTTAAGTTAATATTAACATTAAACAACCAACATAATATACATATCAAAGATAAAAAAAAAAGAAAGAAATACTTGTAATCATCTGAAGTATGTGAAAGTAAGTGTAGGTTGGAGTGGACATAAACTAAATCTTCTGCTCGCTTACTAGTTAGCTTATTTTTCTTGATGTAGTGGATTTGAGAATAAGTGCTCCAGTTTCTTCCGCAACATAAAGAGATTGCAGGTTGAGATAATAACTTCAATGCAAGTTGTTGGAGATTTGGTGTCAATACTCCAAAACATAACTACCAATTAACAAGATCTTCTTCATCTCTTGCCATTCCAGCTTGTAATGAATCACTTTGAGAAGCTTGCAAACTCATTATTTATTATCTTCAACCAATGAGAATCATAAAATAGTATTCCCAAACATATCTCTCTATTGTTTGATATTTCTGGATCTTGATTAGGAGGAACACAACAAGTACCTCAGGCCAATCATGTTTGTCCATAATATTTGGGATTTAAGGAGTGTGTCATACAATGCAAAGGGTTATTGATTTTATTCCATCTTTTTACTAAAATTTTATACACATGATCAAAAAGCTTAGAATCATCAAGTGCAATCTTCTCATGTTCAAAAATGATGTTTTGAATTTTTTCAATCATGTTATCCCACATTCATAAACTCTATGATGCATGTGTCATTCTTTATCAACTTCTCTCAGTATCTAACAAATAGGCTCTATAAAATGCAAAAAATATGTAATCTTATCCCACCATTCATCATCTAAAATACATTTTTTAATTTCTTAAGCTTTCATAATGTCATCACTCCGATAAAACTATTAATCATTGTGAGTCACCATAAGTGTTAATGCATGTTTCACCTGTTTTATTATTTTCAACATTACAATAATGGATGCAAAACGAGTCTCTGTTACCTTCAATATTTTCAAATCAAAACGCTTATCAAATGTAACAAGAGCTTGTGGTAGTTTACAACAAAATTTCTAATGTTTCTGGCATCATGTTCAAGCTCCTCAATCCATGAACACAATTTAACAATGTTTGTATCTTCTTTTAATGAATTGCAAACACTTCAAAGTGCTAGATAATTGTGTGACACACAAGAAGATACAAATTCATCCCTGCTCGTTGGTGAACTGGACCATTATCAGTAATAATTTACATAAGATTGTCTTCACCCACTTCTTTAATGACTTCTATAAACGGCCTTTTTAAATATTCAACATTTTTATACTCCCAAAATGCATCAACACATTTCAAAAAATTCATCCATTAAGCAAATAAACAATAAAATTTATCAGTGGACGTCTTTGTATATCAGTCCACCAGTCAGAAACAATGGATGCTCCATATTTTGTCCGTGAAAATTTCTTCTTCTCTAATAATTTTTCGATGTTTTCCTTCTTTTATGCAGGAATTACTGTTCTTAACTTCTCTAAACTCAGGGGTACATAACCAACCAAACTGCTATTAGCCAAACCTGTAACAACATCTTTCCAAAAAAGAATTCTGGCTTCATCAAAAGGAATTGAACTTGCAAAAAAGAACCTTTGGATCCTTCCATCCATCTCTGCCCTTCCCATAGTTTTGAATGTTTGAGCTAATGTTTTGGTAGGTCCAATCCCCATGTTTTATTTTTCTTTTCTTTGAAGCATCTTCACCTTCTTCAATAGCATAAAGAGGAACAGATAGTTCACTTGACTTGGATGAAGATTTTTTTCGTCTCAGCTGCATCATGCTTCTTTTTTCAATACCTTCATTGATTCTTTGCTAATTTCTTCGTACGGTCTAATTCCATGACTTTTGATATACAATAAATGTGCATTCCAACATGTATCAGAGCCATTAAAATGACTATGACAGAAATTGCAAGAACAAATTATATTCTCACTGCCACCACTAGTTTTTCCTAATTGTAATCACCCCAAATTTTTTTTTTTTTCTCAAAAGAGTATGATGTTTTATCCAAGTACGAAATTCAAATTTAAGCACAAGATTCAAATCCAAAATGCAACTCTTAGATCCAAACTAAATCCAAAATACAAATTTTAGATCCAAATTAAATCCAAAATACTACTTTCAGATCCAAAACCCAAGTTCAGATCCAAATAGATCATTTAAGACTATTTTGCCCTTCCTTTTGACCAAAAAAACCTCCTTTTAGAGGGTAATTTTAGTATTTTAGTGGGTAAGACCCATTTGCCCTTCTTTTTGACCAAAAAACCTTCTTTTAGAGGGTAATTTTAGTCTTTTTGTGGGCAAGACTCATTTGCCCCTTCTTTTGACAAAAGAAAGTCCTTTTAGAGGGTAATTTTGGTCTTTTGGTGGGCAAGACCCATTTGCCCCTCCTTTTGATAAAAGAAACTCCTTTGAGAGGGAGATTTTAGTCTTTTGGTGGGCAAGACCCATTTGCCCCTCTTTTTGACAAAAGAAACTCTTTTTAGAGAGCGATTTTGGTCTTTTTAGGTTATTTCTTTTTCAAAATACTTTAAAATTATGTGAAATTCGGATGAAAAAGGGGGGAAATTCAAAAAAATTCAAATTTAGGGTTTTGGCTCCAAAATCTTCTATAAATACCCCCCATTTCCTCCCTCTTGGGTAAGATTGGTCCTTGGGAGAAGCTCTAGTGTATTTTCACTAGAAGACTTAGAGTTTCTCTTGAGTTCTCTCTCTCTCTCCCTTTCTCTCTCCATTCCCTTCTCCAACTTGAAGCAAGCTACAACACCCTTGGAGCTTCATTCAAAAGAAGGTCATCAAGTGAATGTGTTCTTCCTTAGGTCATTTCTCATTAGAGGTATGTAACCATCATCCCTCCCATTTCTCTCTTCTTTCTTTTCATTAATAGTCTTATTATTATGTTATTTCTTTTTCTTCAACATAGTCTTATAGTTATTTTCATTTTCTCTTCTCATCTTCATCTCCCCATGACCAAAGGAGATAGCACTCAAACTTTTTTTAGAGACAAGAGGCTATGCTCAAGTGCACCGGGAGCATGAGAAGATGAGATGATATTTTATTTTATGATTAAATCATGCTCTTTCAAGTATTCTTCTTGTTGTTGTTCTTTCTCTTTATTAATATCTTCTTGCTTTTTCTTCTCTTTAATATACTATTGTTGTTGTTGTTCTTTCCCTTAATGAATATATTTTTGNCTTTCTACATTTTCTTCTATTTTCCTCTCTTCCTCATTTCTCCATGGCCAAATGAGATAGCTCTCAATCTCTATTTTAGAGTCAAGAGGCTATACTCAAGTGCACCGAGAACATGGAAAGATGAGATGATCTTTCATTCTAATCATATTCTTTCTTTTCATGAATACATTCTTGTTGTTCTTTTGCTTCCTTCTATTTTTCTCTCTTCCTTATTTTTTTATGGCCAAATGAGATAGCTCTCAATCTCTATTTTAGAGTCAAGAGGCTATACTCAAGTGCACCAAAAACATGAGAAGATGAGGTGGTATATCATTTCATAGTTACATCATGTCCTTCCTCTTAGTTGAATCTTTCTCTTTCCATCATCATTTCTCTCTCTTTCCTTCATTGAACATTGTTCATATGTTATTTACGCATAGTTATTTGGCTTTCCATTTACATGTGAATGTATGGTGGGAATGAGAGTGTGATTTGGGAATTCTTTATTTTCATGTTGATTTTTGAGGTTGGGACTTGTCCAACCCGGGATGAACCCTTACGAAAATGTACATCTTAATATGCATTTTGCATGTCATTTTGCGCTAGTTTCATTCTTAATCCTCCATTAGGAACCCTAATGAGTGTATCGTTATGTTGCTTGTTTTCTTCCATACCTAACGATGGAAGAAATATATCTCTTACAACAAACTAAATAATAACATTCTATGCTTGTATAAATCATATTTTCCAAAACATTTTGACAAAGAAATCTTCTAACATGGCCTTAGAGACTTAGCTTAAACTCTTGCATGAGTCCAAGCTCCCCTCCGGCCCACATTAAACTTGAAGTTGGTAATTTTAAGTTGTTCCTTGATTTCTAATCTTGTGAAGGTATGAATGTATATACATGTCATATACATCTATGCCAACATGATGACCCCCCCCCCCCCAATCTTTCTCTCTCTATGCTTTCACTTTCCATTTTATAAATTTTCATATGTGCATAAATACGTATGTACATGTGCTATATTTCCTCTCTTTCAAATATTTATTCCTCTTTGCAAGACAAATATCTTCTCTTATTAAATTTCTCAAACCCATACATACATATGATATTCTTCTTTTCTTCTAAAATTTCTCTTTCTCTTCAAATCAATACATCTTTTTCTCTTAAGCTTTCATATATGTGTATATGTGATGGTATGTGCATATGTATGCATGTCTTTCTCTATCTCTCTCTCTCTCTCTTTCTTTTCATAAGAATGTTTTATCTCTTGTATTCTTTTTAACATTCTCCCCTCACGAACTTTCTATTTACCAACTTCATTAAAGACTACAAACCAAGTAATGACTCAATATTGGAATCATACTTGATGATCTACAATCCCTATCCCTTTTCAAAAACTTTTTCCTCTTATATACAATAATTATAACAACAAAATCTTAGATGTATGTTGTGGTAGGAATGACTTTAGATGAATGTTGTGGTAGGAATGTTTTACATTCTTTCAATCATATAGGGCAAATGCATCCATGCATTTTCACTCACTTTATTTCACTTATGGTCACAAGCACCTCTCCAAAAGAGTTTAAGCAAGATGGGATGGAGCTCTAACTAGGTGGTAACCGAATTAGAGNGAATTAGAGCAAAATCTCAAACCTACTTAAAGTCTTATGAGAACACTAAAGTGATTTCAAAATGATTTCACAAGCTTTTCAAATGATATTTACTAATTCCACTTTTTCCCAAAATATTTCACATTCTCAAACAATTTTTCAAGAATCTTTTCAAAAGTTTGAAACATTAAACTTTCAATATTTTTCTACACCGCATATAAAATCAAAAAGATGTTTAAGTTAAAAAGAAATGCATCAATGATAAACATAGCCCTTGGGTTGATTACCCCCGGTAAAGGTGCCGGGAACGGTCGATCCTCGTACCGACGGGCGAGTCTCTTTCTTTCCTATTTTAAAACAAAACCTTATTTTTCTGGAGAACTCCAAAGCCAATGAAAATTTTGGGATGCAAACACTAATTTTTTCACATAGTGCCAAAAGGCTGAGATGGATTATCCATTTCTACTACAACAGCAATATTAACACTACTATGGCTGCTCGTCATATTTCCACTTCGACTTGTAGGCATCGTTTCTTTTCCTTTATCTGTCAGTACAACTTATATCTGAAAAAAAAAAACTATAACCGATAAGGTGATAACTAAAAATATATATCAACAATTTAAGCATGTAATAAAAAAAATAGGAAATGATCCACCAGAAAATAGTGCAAGCACGCATGGAAGAAAAACACAAAAAAATCATGATTTACTAAACAGATGGAAATTGTGTTATTGGAAGAAAGAGCTCATAGACCTTCGCCATTCTTGCTCATGACAAGCCACTTTGAACAATTTTCGATTGAGAAAATTGAAAAAGAAGAAAGTTAGGACTGTCCCATCACAATGTGGCAGTTACATTTTATTCATGAATTTGTGGAAGAACCTGCCTGCAAGGTCCGCGGACGGTAAGACCATGAGCATGTGATGGAAAGATCTCAGTTTTCAATGCCGTATTACCCAAGAGAACACAAACAAACTGCCAAACTCCTCTGATAGTGGCCCACACAAGCTGCATACAACAAGGCATGTTTTACGTTAAGTAAAAGGAAAACTTAGAAAATGTCTAAACTTTTTGTGGAAGACTTATATCCCTAACAAAATTCCATACGCATGATCTTGGGAAATACAGAAAAAAAAAGTGGTGAGAGTGAAGCATGCATAGGCCAGTGTGTGAATGACCACCTGTTGGCCCGCAGAATAATGCATCGGATATTTTTCAAACCATCAGATCCATTGATCAGCTCTTGGGCAATTTTGCCTGGATCAGTTTCTCCAAAATAGCTGGCTCTAGAGAAATTGGATCAAGACAACGTTCTGCTGGTGCCACACAGACCTGCAAATTTGAAACAAGAAAGTAGTTGACAAACATAGCACGACAAACATTCATAACTGATTCAGGCTTTTGGCCAAGCATCCAAAGGATGCACACCAACAATCACCTAGGGATAGAGATTTCATTCAAAATCAAGTGAAAATAACAAAACTAAAAGGTTCTCATCATTTCGTGATACAACACCTGTCTTTTTTTTATATTGTACCATAACATTTCCATGAGAACTAAAGTAGATAAGTCTAACACCTCGGGAGTCAACATAGGGCAATGTATTCATCTTATTTTCAGAAGGGAAATAATTTATTCAATAGTTTTAGGCTTTAGCTGCAAACATAACTGCTAGCAGCCAGCTGTTGGCATCTATGGTATAGTGAATGCTTTCCCTCAAAATCACCTTCATCTTCCTGCTAATTCTAGGATGTTGCTAAAAGGCAGAACTCCAACATGAAAACAATGATAACAGTTACAACGTACTGAGAAAATGTATTTATCTTTGGCCAACCTCTAAACCAGTACGCTATGTACCCTTGCCAGAAGCGTTGCTTAGTTGGATCTTAAGCTTATAGTTTGTGAAGCTTGAAATTTCTAAAGTACCTCATCAAGTAGGAAATCAATAGCTGCATCATCATCAGCAATTTCTTTAAGAGGCGCTCGAAGGAACTGCATGTCCAATTGGATTTGCTGAAATCCACTGTGGTTAAAAGTCTGGAGTCTCACAAACTGCACAAAGCTTTTCAAGCAGAGTTTCACAATGGTTAAGATCACTGACTCCTGTAAACAAGGAGCAGAAACATTTATAATTTTTACATGGACATGCCTATATTCAATAACATATCCAAAAATCAGTTGCATATTACCTGCGTAAACTCAATTTTTGTGAAGATCTCCATTTTTTGCTTTAAAATCTTAGCAAGATAAGTTTCAAGCAGTTGGCTTCGAAGTTGTTGTGTATTCGGCCTGCTAATTTTTTCGTCCCGAAGAGAGTTACCACGAGAGGAATTTGCACTACGAGTGTTGTCAGAGCGATGATGCTTTGGTGTTGAGCAGCGAACTAAAATCTGCTTGACTTCGCTTTCTGCAGCTTGCAGCTGGGAACAGGAAAATATATGATAATCAATGATGGCATATCATCTACTCAAACATTCAGAGAAGAAACTTGAATTTTCCCAGTTAGGTTACAAAAATAGTTTCTCAAAAATTTAATAACTATATTCTTTTACTTCTACAACATGTATATTACCAATAAATACTACTGACACTTATGAATACTCTTCTCCCTTCTTTTCAGAACATGCAAAGTGCAAGATTAAGGACAATTCAAATTGACTAAATTCTTTTGTAACTTGGTAAAACATAACATAAAATTAACAATGATGGACCACTATTGATTGGCAACACTACCTCTATACCTGGCAAGACTATGTCATTACGAAGGACATCCAGAATGGAGAAAGAGAATTCCTAAAGTATATTCCATGTACGATAGATAAGGTGTTGATGACACAATTTTGTACCTATAGTTTATGGCTCTTGAATGTTTCCATTTTACCATCCTTGTCATGTTTCATCTGACTAAAACAATAACATTTTGCACCCAGGAACTAAGCTCAAGAAATTTCTGAGAAGATTATGATTGCTCCATTGGAAGCTCCATGATTAGATATGCCTTATCTCCTGTGTATTGCAAGAACGTTGAAAAGACCTAAATAATAATAATACAAAAACCAAAAACCCAAAAATGAGTCAGAGCCAAATTTAGCCATTATGATCTATGTGCTACAGTACAGTCCCACAGGGCATGGAAGAAAGTACATGTCACTATAACACCAAATATATATATAAAAAAAAAAAAAAAAAAAAACTTGAAAGCCAAGTAACTTTAGCTTAAAGAGCACAACGTACGATTTACCTCTTGAAGAAGCAGGTCTATGAACATGTGAACTTCTCTGGCCTCCTTATGCTGTGTAAAATTATCAATTATGAAGAAATAAGTGCTTGAACATAACATGACTTTTCTTTTCATTCTTCAGGCAGAAAAAAGGTTGATGCATTTCAATTACCTTGATCCAATTTGGTGTCGTAATCCGTTTTTTCAGAAGTAGAGAAATTTTTTTTGTGTTTTTGTATTGACATACTGCAGAAGATGACAAAGGTCAGAAAGAGAATTTGAACTACTTAAACTTCAATGAAACAAATTAATCATCAGGAACCTTCTACATGTCTTGAATTGATTTCAGTCCCAACATGTCCTCATATCCTTTCTCAAAAAAGTCCACCAAAATTAAAAAATCAACTAATATGCACATAACAAATACCAAACTTAATAGTTGAAACTGTGCAGCATAATAAATAATAAACTTTGAGCCTTCCAGCTATTTATCCTTTTTTGTGTAAATTTAAAGTGATTTATTTAATAAAATGGACATATTGGCGAAGAGGTGTTATCTACATCCCTCAAAACCAATCATGCTCTCCATATTATACATTTACACATGTTATATAATATCTACTACATTTATGTTGTCATATATACATTATATACAATTATATATAATATTTATGTAATATACATATATAAAACTATAATAGTTACATATACATATAACTATATACTATTTATGTCATATACTACAATATTATATACATACAACTATATGTACACATTATATACACAATATATTACATGTATTACATATATGTAATATATACATAAATTTATTATATATATATATATATATGTGTGTGTGTGTGTGTGTGTGTGTGTGTGTGTGTGTGTGTGTCTATGTGTGTGTGCGCACGCATTATATATGTTACGTAACATATATACACATATATGCATATATATATTACATATATAACAATGTACTCCATATTATACAGACGCATACGTTATATAATATCTACTACATTTATGTTGTCATATATACATTATATACAATTATATATAATATTTATGTAATATACATACATAAAACTATAATAGTTATATATGCATATACATATAACTATATACTATTTATGTCATATACTACAATATTATATACATACAACTATATGTACACATTATATACACAATATATTACATGTATTACATATATGTAATATATACATAAATTTATTTTATATATATATATATGTGTGTGTGTGTGTGTGCGAACACATTATATATGTTACGTAACATATATACACATATATACGTATAAATATTACGTACTCATGCTCTCCATATTATACATTGACGCATACGTTATATAATATCTACTACATTTATGCTGTCATATATACATTTTATTCAATTATATATAATATTTATGTAATATACATATATAAAACTATAATAGTTATATATACATATACATATAACTATATACTATTTATGTCATATACTACAATATTATATACATTCAACTATATGTACACATTATATACACAATATATTACATGTATTACATATATGCAATATATACATAAATTTATTATTATTATTATTATTATTATTATTATTATTATTATATATATATATATATATATATATATATATATATATATATATATATATATATATATATATATATATATATATATATATATATATATATATATATGTGTGTGTGTGTGTGTGTGTGTGTGTGTGTGTGTGTGTGTGCGCGCACACACACATTATATATCTTACGAAACATATATACCCATATATACATATATATAACAATGTACATATGTGTGTATATGTACATGTACAACATATACGTATAATATATATATATATATATATATATATATATATATATATATATATATATGTGTGTGTGTGTGTGTGTGTGTGTGTGTGTGTGTGTGTGTGTGTGTGTGTGTGTGTGCATAACATTTTATTATACATTTCATATTGTGTGTATGTGTGTGTGTATATATATATGTTGCATATATTATATTAAATTTGTATGTGTACATAGCATGTTACTATATAACATATATTACTTAGTATATGTTATATATACATATAATAATATTAATACATATATCATAATATACATATAATGTGTATAGTATTATACATATACATACATAATCTTTGTATTTCATATGTAATATAGCATGTTATAACGTAAGTCACATGGGTGCGCGACCTACGGTGGCGCACCTGCACCTATGCGGTGCGGGTGCAGCCTGGCATGGCAGCCAACTCGATCAAACCGAATCGGTGCTCCTGACGGCATCCTGTTATTCTTTTCTCTTGTTCTTTTTAGTTTTTTTCTTTCTCCTATCTTTTCATCTCTTTTTTTAATTCTTCTCTCTCCTCTCCCCCCCTTTTATTTAATAAAACTTTGAATTTTGATGAGATTAAGGTAAGCTTGATAATTATGACATCTTGACATCCCTACTCTAGTGTACTATCTCTTGTCACATGGTTATGACATATTACATGCTCGCAAAAGTTCTGGCTTTAATGAAGAAAATCATCATTTTTTTTTAAACATAAACAAAAGGTACGGTTACTAATAAGAAAATGTTAATAAATATTTTCAAAAGATATTTTTTTTATTAAAAGCGCCATCACAGGTTGGCCTAAATGATTAAATGATTAAAGAACATCATGTTCTTGTTCTAGGGATCAATATGCAAATGTAGATGTTGTTTTTAGATCCAACAATTAGGCATAGTAAGATTGTATCTTTTGAAACAAAATGTGTTTGTTCTTAAACAAACATATACTACAAAAATCGATTTTTCTTATAAAACACCCACTAAGTTGGGTGTTTAGCAACTAGAACACCGTTTAACTGTTCCACTATTCTATCGCAAACAAATTTGTGGAATATTGCGTCCAAGCGTTCTATGAATCTGCTTCATTCAATTTTACGATAGATCCATAGAATTCTAAAGTAGAGTTTCTGTTATTAAACACCCCCTTAAAGGCTCACGATGCCTATCTTTGAACTATTTCAGCTACTACATATTTTGTAATGTTCAACAACTGAGACCAACATTTAGTATGCAACATTTAGTATCTAACCTTTGTAAGCTAAACTAAGAATAAAATTTCCCAAATTTACAACCAAACTGTTTCCACCCTAATTTGTAGCACAAACAAGCAACAAGATTTGTAGATTAATTGAAAAACTTTAGATAGGGATTTGCATTTGAGTTTGCATAATTAAACTTGTTTAGGTATCAAGCTCAACTTGTGATGGCTCATGTACAAGGTTCATCTTTTTTTTTATTGAAGATAGTTGAGTTTGGCATCCTTCATATATTTCTGCTATGTATTCTTGACATACTTTTAAAAATTCAAGTTATTCAACCACTGTTTGCAGGACCTCTCAGGTATTGGTGCAAGATAAGCAAAGTTGATGTACTGGTTTCCACCTTAGCCACATGGAATGACAATGTTGTTTCTAGTTCTTTAGAGAGTGTTAGCTATTGGGTTTAGGGCTTGCCATTTGTTCACTCATTGAGTGGTTATTGGAAATTTTATTTGGCAACTAGCCAAACAAGAACACCTATAAGGTTCCATGAGAGTACATTCAAAGATATAAATTGTGAAGAACTATCAGGTTTGTCTTTTTCTCTCATATAAAAATCAGTGGCATAGTTAAAAAGTTGAGCCGCAGGGGCCACTGTCTTGTCATTTAATAAAATATAAAATGTCATTTTACACAAGATTTGCATGAAATAGAAGATGTGGTTTCTTCATTTGAGAAAAAAAGTGCTATTTTTATCTATTATGAACAAGGCAATATTTTTTGTACTATAATATTCAATAGCAATGTTAGTTTGCACTATTCTGTTTTTCTAAAATCCAATTAATTTTAAAACTTCACACCTTTTTCATTACCTTATATCGTTTTCTTTTGTACATGTTGCACATAAAGTTGAAAATGACAAAGTTGTGTTGTTTTTTGTAATAGCTAAAGAGAAGAACAAAAGTTTCATGAGCAAATTTATACTAAAATAAATGTAGGTCATTACTAATTGAATAACAAATTGTACTACTACACAAGAATAACTTAATAAGTGAACGAACAATATAATTTTTAACGGTTTTTTAAGACTCTTTTTTAATACAACAGAAAGGTGATGCCACTTAATGGGCTTTCTTTTTGGGAGTTTGTCCCAATAAAAGTTGACTTGATATTTTTATATCTTTTGTAAAGAAAACTAAATCCACACTACAAAATGACATTGCTGCCAGAAATGGATTTTCAATGAGATATGAATGTTCAAAAAAATTTATTATATCAAACTTTATGTGCAATATGTACAAAAGAAACACGACAATTGTTCTACTCTCTTCTAATTGCTATTCGTTAAGAAAACATTTTTCCTTTTTTTTACTATGGCAAATTTTGAAATGAGAAACTGCACGTGGGGCCTTCGCACACCCCAAGCCATGGGTGGCCCTGTCTTTGATGTCAACTAATTTTATGTGACATTATTTTATACTTCCTGCTACTTTGCCTGTCCACCAAAAGTGGGAGTGATCATTGTTTCTTTAAGCTTTATTAGCATCATGTTCACTTATGTGACTACTTATATTTATATTGCTCTCATTCACTTATGTGACTAAATTACTAAGTTGACAAACACCTACACTCTCTGAGTTTTGTAAGGTGACTGCCCTGTTCATAAATCCTGCAACCTGTAAAGAATCTCCTGTCATGCCTATTCAGGTACTAAGGTCTCGGATGTTAAAGTTGTTTTCCTCTTATACTGGAATTTTATGCATGCCTCATCTATGTTTTTTAATAGTGCGCCATGCTGACTTTGTTTGGCAGTTGGCAGTGTATTATATATGACAGTTTATCCATCTTGCAAACTTACTGCCTATGCTACTTAAGCATATGTGGTTTCTCCTTTCGGGCAACATCAGGTCATTATTCTATTGGGCTCAAGCTTCTAAATCAGCTTGTTGCAGAAATAAATCGGGCAAGTCCTCATCATCGATCTTACAATCATATTTGTTCTGAGTTTCAAGAGCATACTGGGCTTTCATGGACATTTGTATTGTTAATGGGTTTATCTTTTCTGCACGCACACTAACTGGACTGTCTTATAATGTCAGTGAAATGGGCTACCATTTTCTTGGTTCTTCACACCATCACCTTTTGTAGGTAAAAGCAGGTTTGTATTTGGTGATCTAGAATGTACTATATTTGTGGGTGTTAATCTTAGAATACAGTCATACACTTATCACCTCACTACAAAGATGGATTTGTTGCAACCTAGTGTTCTATGTGAGAGTTCAGATGTAATTGACATGTCTATGTAATGGTGTTGGTCTGTGTCTGTGACTTGGAAATGTCTAGAGATTCCCAACTTTTCTGTTGCTAGCTACTTCTTGAGTTATGATTTTGTGACAGAGAAAAAAAGGAAAGGGATCTTCTTGAAGCAATATAATGGTTGAGGAAAGTTGGTGATTCCTATAAATATCTTAGCTATAACTTGTGTCTTTTTTGGAATGAATTTGGTGGTTAAAATCCCTTTGTTTCTGGTCCCTTGTCCAAGCAGTTGCATGTGATTCTGATTATTCGTTGGATGATAAACTAGGAACATATCATGTTCTTTTGGGTGGTCATTAATTTTACCATAACAGGAGATGAAACCACAGTTTTGCTTGCAGAAGAAAAGTTAGATGTCTTGAAATATAGGTCACAAGGGAAATGTCCCCGTACCCATGTAGGTATGTTGGAGTAGGATGGTGGGTTTCTGAAGGTACAGGTAATAATAGAATAGGGCAAACCTTATGCATCTGTGAATAAGTAATGTGTTTCCTCGTCCTCTTTTAGTAATCCTTCAAGTGACAACAAGTGTTGGATATAGTATTGTTCTTTGATGCCATGTATTTTGATTAATGGTGTGCCAATTTTCAAAAGAACGTTTGGAACACAACATTTACTTGCTTCATCTTCAGAAAGTTGTTCATATTGTTACTCAAGGTCTGTGCATCATCATATGTATGTTAGTTCTATACTCCTATTTGATTGGAGGAACCATATCTTTTGCCTTGAAACATTGAGCATCGAACCAAAATTTGTAATTTTATTCTAGATGATGGCTGGTTTTCTCTCATGGCTTTATGTCTTGTAGGTCTTTAGTTTCAGAGAAATTGACCTTAATTATGTAACCTATTGTACAATTAACTAACGGAGCAGCACATTCTTTTATTCATTTTTTTACCATATGAAATCTTCCAGTTTTTCTCAATCTTGTTATCTTGTGGCTGATTTTTTTTTAGTTTATGTATTCTCGAATTTTGTGAACCAAAAATCAAGTTCATTTTGTCATATAAAATTTTCATTGTGAAAAGTGAGGCTGCGTGATCATGGAATTTTTTTGTGGTCGCTTTTTTAAGTCGATGGTCAGAAAGGCAAATCTACTTTCAAAGGGGATCCAACATTTATTGGTGGTTCTTGAAAGAAGCTTCACGAAACTTTTTTCACAACGAATTGACGAGTTTTCTATATATAGGGCTCCCAAGCTCTTGTAGCTTAGTAACACTTCTCAATTAAAATCGAGTACTTCATGCGAGCCACACCATTTAACATAAGTGACTTAGATATCATTTGTCACATATAAGCTCCAGTTATATGTCAAGACACCAGGCTTCATATAATTGCAACTCTTTAGCTTCTAAAGCTTTGTACATCAAAAAAAGTACTTACGATGACTTTTTTTATTTTTTTGTTCACACCCATGCAATTTGTTTTTACTAAGGGAAAAATCAATGTTGCAAGTTGAGTTTAATTTGAAGATTTGTGTTACTATTTTAACGTAGTTTATTTTGCTAGAGTTAAACTTGGGTCGTTTTTACCTGATCTGAAGTGTGACTTTTTCTTTTTTGTATATCAAACTTTTTATATATTTGTGAATCACCAATCTTTTACATCCCACATATTGAAGGTTTGATCTAAAAAACAAAACCAAGAATAAAATGAATATCCGCTCATTGACTAGGAGTTAAGAGGAATATGAAATCTCGGGAACTTATTTTGTCTATGTTATATGGGTACCATTCTCATAGTTGCATGACATCAACGGCCAAGAAAGGAGATATTCGAGGTCAGCCGTTCGACTACCTCGATCCCTGACCAAGAGTGATACGAGATTTTGGGATCTTAGACTCAAGATTTTAGATCCTCAATCCCATGCATTCAAAAGATGACGAGGAAATCAAATCATTGGTTCTCTAATTGCAGTTGGTTAGAATAATCAATCACTCCCTAAACACGAGTACTGTATGTCATGTAGTTTGTGGTTCGATGGATATTTTCATGGGTAAATCTTTACCTAAATCACTGAGTCCACACAAAAAGTGGAAACTTATATAAGTGGGTCCACGCGGGTTAGGTTTTCTTTGCTGAAAGTTAAACTCCTTTGAAACCATAGGTAGGTAAACAAATTATGGTTGTCCAAGTCTTAGAATATGGATTCAAATTCTCTACTATAGAATTGGTGTTAAGCTTAGGATTGAATTACTTGAGCTGTCTCTCTCTATGGAGCATAAGGGGTTGCTTGGCAATGGAAACATTTTCTTGTTATTTTATGAATCTGCTTTAAAGATTGAGGAAGATTCAAGAACAAACGGTTGTTGTAGCCAAAAGGCCTCCCAAATAATCGGGCAATTTAACACCATCCCCTGCATGGTCTTGACGGGGTCAGCTTTGGCGTGCCGTGGCACCAACACTGACCATCGGTGAAGACTATTTACAATTCTCTTCTCATGCAGTGTTGTGCGTCTCTGAGAAGATCCGATGCAACTTTGCTTCTCCAAAAATAAAATGGTGTTTGAGAGGACACTTTCCCCATATCTCTCTCACTTTCTCTATCGAGATTCGTTCCTTCTCACACTCTCTCTCCCTTTCTCCTTGTCATGGAGGTCTTCGAGGATTTGGTGATTGTTGGTTCTGGGATTGGATGTGTTGCAACAGCCCTAGGCTTTCACAAGTCCAAAATCTCTCTCGGTCTTTCTCTCCTCTCTCTCTCTCTCTCTCTCTCTCTCTCTCTCTCTCTCTCTCTATATATATATATATATATATATATATATATATATATATATATATATATATATATATATATATATATATATATATATATATATATATATATATATATATATATATATATATATATATATATATATAGCTTTGTTTGAATATGGTACCTCTGTTATCCAGACCTTGATTGAGAAGCTTGGTCTTGGAGTCGGCCGATAGCTTGAGAGCCAGTGGGTTTGCTCTCACACAGTGGAGCAATGCCTGGAAAGCCATGGACGCTCTTGGTGTTGGGGATCTACTTAAACAGCACCGCACCCAACTTCGCAGGTGTTGCACTTGTTCCTTCTTAATCTTCTTTTCTCTGCTTTGTAACTGATCTTAATATTTTGATCCGTATATATCCAAGAGCACTTAAGTCTCAATTATGAGAAAACAGATGATGTTTAGAATCTAATGACACTAATGATGTTGGGGCTGTAGTGTAATTTGTTACTACTATTTGCTATAAGTATTTACAGATATTCTGACGAAAACTTTAATTCTCCACGGACATAGATTACATAAAATATGTTTGTTTTCTAAGTTCATAAGTTGGATAACTGTGTGCAGGTTGACAGTCACTTCCATGTCACTGGAGAAATTGTAACAGACTTACCCTTCACCAGGTCTGGAGAAAGGTAAGAAAATGTTGGGTATAAACCTGTTGGAAAGGCCACCATGGTTATACTAGGTCAAACCCACTAGGTCTCCCTCATATCTGCCTCTCCTTTCTTTCTTCTTCTCTAACTCTTTTTTTGTAGATTGGCTCATTTTGGTAAATTCCAGCTTTTGTTAACCATGAGTTTGGGTTCATTGTTAGCTACATAATATGTCAAATGGCCCAAGGTTGCTGGACAGTTGAAGGAATAAATTATTGCTAAAAACACCACAACCATTGCCACATAAATATAAGTCATCTTTAATGTCTTGACAACTATTTTTTAAACAATTTTTTTTTAAAAAATAGCAATCAATGAAATGGGTATGCTCAAAATAACCCCAAAAATCATGAAAAGTTGGTAGGCAAATTGAATTTTGTTACAAAACTAATACAATTCAATTTAGACATATGTTCTTTTTTGTGATTTTTTTATCAACTTTTGGACATTTGAAGCACATTGTCTAATGGAAAAAGAAATTTCGGTGGCTGGGAGACCCAAATACCTCTCCTAATCGTCATGTTCTAGATGTCACAAATGGAATTTTTCATACGAAATTATTATATAAAAAAATGAGTAGCATCAATTATATTGGTACATCCGAATGAAAATAAAGTAGCCTAACTTGGGCGGCCCTAAGAAAACACATGTTTAATAAATAACTGAGGAGACAACTTTTTTTCAGCAATGACCTTGAAGGGCGGTGTGTAAGCCAACAGATGCCGGTGGAGACTCTATAGAAGCAGCTGCCGCATGGGACCATCAGGTTTCGATCCAAGGTGGTATCAATAGAACAAGATGGAAAGTCATGTCTGATCCATTTGGCTAATGGAACGCTTATTAGAGCTATGGTATATCTTTTCATTGCTTCAAATGTTTAAAGAGTCATAAGACTACACGCTGCTTGGATATCAACCAAACATATATTATCCAGATTTCATTTGGATCCAGACAAGGTCTTGCCTTTCTGAATCTGGGATTCTGGATGCAAACCGGTTCTTGCCCTATTCATCTAGATATCCATGACTCTCTCCACCTATGTTTTGAACGCATGAACGTTGTCTAATGGGATGTTCTCTATAAACTTTCAGGTGCTGATAGGTTGTGATGGTGTCAACTATGTCGTTGCAAAGTGGCTGGGGCTTCCCGGATGCGGGATCTTGCCTTGTGATAAGAGAACAGTCTACTGGTTTTGTACTCTTTCTTTTAACCCTCAAGGTATAAGAACCAAGACCACACAACCTCTTTGTCTTTTAATTTATTGAAACATGAATTGATTAGGCTAATATGAGTTTGATCTAGTTGCCAAGCCATGTATAAGCCAGGGAGGGCAGATGCCCCTCCTAACTTTCCATAACTCCTAGATAAACACACATAAATGGTCTTATTAACAACAAATTGTTTACATATTAGAGACCATCCAACCAAAATTTAGTTTGATCGCAGTATGGAAGGTTGGTGGTTCTTATTTTGTCAATTGAATACAATAATGCAATACTGTTGAGTGTTGGCTTAGACTGGGAGAGATTATTAATGCAGTTGGCATTAATGATTTAGGCATTCCACTCAGTATAATATGAAGCGAGATTCTGTTTTCGAAAACAAAAATTGCACAAACTGAAGTCTCATTCTTTTCCTCATCGGTTGCAGAAGATGCAACAACGAAAGACGACCCGCTGAAGCTGAGAGACATTGTTTTAAGTGGAATAGAGGGGACACCGGAAGCAGTGAGTGTCGTAGAACACACCGACCTGAACTCCATAATGTGTTCACCTCTAAGGTACAGGTCGCCATGGACGATGTTGTGGGGTCATGAGCTCTGCAAGTGCAAGGTGACTCTGACTGGGGATGCCATGCACCCAATGATTCCTAACATTGGTCAGGGCGGATGCTCTTCTCTAGAGGATGCTGTTGTGCTTATCAGGTGCTTGGGAGAAGCCCTCTTGGAGATCAAGGGGAGTGAAAAACAAAGAGACCAAAGAGTGAAAAAAGGATTGGAGAAGTATGTGAAGCAAAGGAGGGGAAGATGGTTCAGGCTCATTTTGACGACCTATTGGGGGGGGGGGGGGGGGGGGGGGGGGGGGGGGGGGGGGGGGGGGGGGGGGGGGGGGGGGGGGGGGGGGGGGGGGGGGGGGGGGGGGGGGGGGGGGGACGCTGCAGCAGAGTGGTGGCATGACGATCAGCTTTTTGAGGAATAGGTTGCTGGTTGGGATGCTTTCTTGGGTCACAATGCAGACCTCCATGTTTGACTACGGGAAGCTTCAAGGATGATTTCAGTAAATTGGGTTGCAGCGTTTGGAGTATTATGCGATTGTGTTAGCTTGACAATGGCAGTATTTGTAATGCATGTGTTCTGCTATGCAAAATCTCTCTCTCTCTCTCTCTCTCTCTCTCTCTCTCTCTTTCACTATTTCAGAATATAGAACTGCTTCATAATCCAAGTTTTTGCGTATGTCATTTTCATACAATAAAAATAAAATATTTAATGCTTTTAAGAATATGTTGACGGTGTCTATGAGCAGCAGATTGAATACCATGAAGAGCTTAATTAACTTCGTTATGGTGTTGGACCTGATACTTTCAAAGTGCAAAAACCTCTTTTTTTTTTTTAATAGCCATCTTACCTTGTGAGCAGCTTGAATCTAATTATGCTAGATATAGTGATAAAGGCTGAAACTTTTGTGTTCACAATATCTCAGAAAATGTCGATGAAGAGAGATTGAAAGAGTTGTTGGGATTGTTAAGATCATTTACTAAACGAGTTTCAGAAAAGCTTCAAAGCTCCTCTAAGTAAACTGCTAACGTTGTGAAAGTGATAGAAGGATGACTTGTTCTTTTTAAGAGGCAAATATGAACAATGAGCTAATTTGCTCCTTAAAAAGAATTCATCTTTTGTCACTGTCACTATGATCAGGAGCTCGCTAGTCATGCATAGTAATATTTCGTAAGTAACTGAAAGACACTGAAACTTTTATCCTCTACCATGTTTGAATGGGAAAAAGACAAAAAAAATGCGGTCATCTCAAACCATTTTCTTTGCCGCTGAAATATATCAAAGTGCATATTTGAATGCTGAGATCTAGGTGTTCTGAGACAATTGAAGATCGAGTCGCACTCGCTTCACCTTCTCACAAACTTAAGATGAGATAAGTGACTTCTTGTATTTTTGGGCGATTCCAAAAGTAGTGACTAAAATAGTCGCAGGTTTGTTTGGTGTCTTACAATTATTATGAGAAGGGCCCCATTTCGAACAAGTTATCCAGGTGTTTGTTTGCTTGGCCAATTGATCCACGGATGAATAGTTCAAGACAATCAATTACCAAGGACATCAAGTCTCAAGCTATTCATCCATTGTCATATACACTATGTTTGTTTGAGGTGGACGTGAATCCATGATCGCACTGGCAAAAGACCTTTACTGTCGTTCCAACTTAATCGATTCCAATCAAACAAGCCCTTCAAAGCAAACCTGCCTACAGATTAAAGTTTGGATTTGATATCCAACCCAATCAATTTCTCAGCTTCATATCCTGTTACAGCTTTGCATTCAAATAGAAAAATAAGTACTTATGGTGGAACCATCACATAGAAAAACATGACGCGGATTATTTGGATCCTGAACTGTTAACTCCAAATCTGATTATGTACGATCCGGTAGTTCTAGACCCAGACCGGTTTCCGCTGCATGATCGTTTCAGAAGCCCAGATACTCGCTTCCCGACTCGATTATTGCCGAGTCTTAGAGCCGTTTCAATTGACAAAGGAGACCGGGCCTATGCTCCTTTTCTTGTTCTTCAAGTTCTCTCTCATTCTCTCCTCCCTTCTCGCTAATTTGCAGAGCGAAACCAGGAGAAGATGACGCAGGACGTGGAGATGAAGGATCAGCCTGCCCTGCCTCTCTCTGAATCCTCGTCCACTTCTCCCATTTTTCAGCGTAATCATCCCTAAATCCCCATTTCTTTGCTTCTTTCTAGGGTATGGATCTGGTTTTGATGCCCTGTTTCTTGTTTTCCTGGGTGAAAGATCTGAAAGAGATCGGGACCTTGATCGAGACGGGGGAGCACACGAAGGAGGTAGGCGGGATCGTTCGACGAATCTGGCACGTTCTTTATTGGACTTTCTACTGGTTTCCTTGAGGTTGGCTTTTTACTTTCTATGGGTTCTGCGTTTGATTAATTGGCTATTTCATTTGTTACTTCGGAACGACTTTGTTTCTTTTTCGTTTTTCCAGTGTTTGTTTATTTAGTTTAGTGAGGTAAATTCGATGTCTAGTTTCATGCGTCGGCAGACGGGTATGGTTGCATGCGTTTGGGTTGTCTTTTATCATCGACTCTTGTTGTTATACGTGTCAAATGTGACAATGATTAGTTATGTGAACTGGGGTTAAATGTTTGCTTAACTAATGCCTGGTTTGATGGTTGGAAAAATTGGATTGATTATTTCATTAGTGTGTGCTCCAGACATTATAGAATTTTCAGGATTTTCACAAAGCTATTTGAATTCACGTTCGTAGTTGAGTCATCCTGTGGATATGTGAGAGTGTCGTTCTGTGGGTGTTTGAGTCCGTTAAAGTAGTAAACAGATGGATTTCTTGAGCAGTTGAGCAACCTTTTGGGCCTGTAATCTTTCTGTGGCTTTGGTTCATATATTTTTTCGATCATGTCTCTAGAAACTTAAGTGCTTTTGGGTAGTTTTTATTTTAGATTTATTTGAATGCTTATCGATGTGTTTTCATCTGAGTCTATTTGTTTAGGTGGAATTCTAGCACTCATGCTTATTGTGAGCAGTCTTTGCACGATAGGGCTATTTAAGTGGGGCCAAATACAAAATTTTACCTCTTAGTGATTACTTGAACTTATAACATGCTTGCTTTCACTCCATGTGTTTTCCTCCACTATGTGTTTTATCATTTATTTTGAAAATGTATTTATGTGAATGTAGCTTCTTAATTCCTGCAATTGGACTAATTTCAACCACATATAAGTGGGGTTGTTTTTAAAATCCACAGTTGCTATCCACAGAAGTCCTAAAAGTGAGTCAACAAGTTAAGAGAGGATTAGGAATAGGCATAGTAGATTCATGGTGCCAAACGTTCTTATAGTTTTAGGACATTGCTTGTTGTTCACATGAAAGCTACTGTCTCAGCTTATACCACTGCATATATGGTCAGCCTATTGAAGATGCAAGGTAACTTCATGTGTTTGTTTTTAGTTTTATCTTTTCAGTCTTAGCTTCTAAAAAGCATAGGGTGGAATCGCCTGGGTGTTTGGGGAGGAGGGCTTTTGCTAAAGCGACCTTACAATAATTAAAATGTAAGTTTTTTACTTAAATTCATATAAAGAACTGTTGTAAGTTTTTTGTCAGTAAACTAATGAAAAAATAGTTAAATATATTCAAATTACACGGAAATAGTTTTCTACAAATGGTCAGGTATTGTTGCTTTCTTTATATGTTGAAAACATTCTGAAATTATCATGCCATTTTTCATGTTTTTGCTAGATGTTGGGAAGCTCCTCGTTATGTCAACTTCTTACTTGATTAATCACATAACGATTAGTACATTTTTTGTGTATATAATAGAAGACGTTTTTAGTTTGTGTCACTGTATTTATCCATGTTTTGCAGCATCTGTCGCGCATCTTAACATGGTTGAAAATGTCCCTAAACATTCTATAATATATTAGTAGTATATATGTTACAGTATTATATACATACAATAACATGTATCATATATATTATACGTTTAACATATAATACATAATATAATATATTGTATACTATACATATACATTATTGTTCTAGTAATATATCATTAATAGACATTACTATAATTATATACATTATGCATTATAATACGTGTATAAAATATGTTGTACGTAATAACTTATAATGTATATATAATGTTATATGTTTATTATATTTTATACAATATAACATATAATATGTATATAATATATATTATATATTGTACAATATAACATATAGTATATATATATATATATATATATATATATAATATGTATAATATGTTTATATAATTTATGCATTATATGTGTTGTAGCATTATAATATGTACATTTACATTATAGTACATATTGTCGTACATGTTATATATATATATACAAATGCATTACATTTTATTATATGTACATATTGTTGTACATGTGATATGCCAAAATCTCTTAAGTTGTAAGTTCAGGCTTGACCCAGATCTGAGTCCATAAATATGTTCTTGCATCAGCTTGTTTTACTAGCTTCTCGAAACTTTTTAAAAGACATATCATCATAATTGTGTTTTATTTCTAGGAAACTTGGATCCCCCACTTTCCTTTCCTTAGCAGAGTAACTTTCTTCTTTCTCATGATGCACATGCACATTTTTCTTCATGAAAATTAATTCTTTTTTTACCTTTACAGGCTGTCCATCAAAGGCTATTGCTTCTTGTGCTTCAATGGTCATATCAACAACTTTTTAAACGTGAAGAAGATGCATGTATGTTTCTACAGGTACGTCTTGTAATTAAATGCTCTAACGCTTGTTCTTGAGGATTCTATTTCAGTTTATGGTTTGTCATCAGCTCATTCAAGCATGCAACATCTAGATAATAGTTGAACACTATGATGATGTGCTTTTGGGTGTACAGAAGATTTACTAGAAAAAACACATGCATGATAGTGCTCTTTGTCAATAATAATAATAATCAGCCTTGAGTCACCCACTAGAAATTTTATGTTCCAGGAAATAATTATTGGGAAAGAGAGGTACACTGTCAGTGATGCGTTGTTTCAGCCTTTCATTTTGGGCCTCGAAGAGCATGGTATTGTTGAGCAGCTTCTGCACTGTATCTCAAGTGCTTCATATGAGAACCATAGGCGATTGTTGGAAAATAATGTGCTTTGTGGACTGTATCTATGACTGGTATGTCCATGTTTTTCACTAAGTTTGACCTTCCCATGGTTCTTTCTTCTATTAATCTAAATCATAAAAAACAGTTAACTGCGTCAGTCTGAGACTGCATACACTGCTTAAAACTTCTTGCAACATTTGGTAGCAAGTCATGCCTCCATAGGTCTCATCTTAAAATAAGCTTATGCAGCAAAGCAGTGCTGGAGGAAGGACTGTCTGCAGCGTATGGAGGTTGTCACACAACATGAAATTCTAACAGGGTTTTTCTTCACTTGCATACCCTACAACAACTGGTTTTGAATTGACAGGAGTTGAATTATGAACCACTTCAAGCATATAAATGATATCATTGGGCATTTACTGTTAGCTGCATATTGTGGTTATAGTCCATCTTAAGTCTTAACTAGTTACATCACGTTGCATCTAGGACACCTGGCCTCTTTTTGAGCATGTTTACAGCCCATCCATATTGTAGAAGTTTTGGACATTGACTAGGAACAACTAATAAGTGTATGCCATCAACACTAAAAAAATGAAGATCATGTAAGAGGATGCTTTTAACGTGCATCATCAACCTCATAAAGTAAGTTACTGGTTTCATGCCTGCATTTCTTTTGCTACAGATTTTGAGCTGCGCTTTCAAAAAGATGCATGCTCTCAGATTTTTTACTTCGTGTAAAAGAAATATGTTCAGTTATACTTTTTCCTGAGTGTTTGTTCATCTTTCTAGTTTTTATTTATGATTTTTCTTTAATTTTTAGGCATATTTATCTCCACCAAATAGAATACAATTTTGAACTTCTATGCACTTAAGGATCTAGAATTTCCACTTACTTAAGGAGATGAGGGTATTTTAGGACTTGTATGGTGATTTTGCTTTGATTTCGGCATATTGTTTTTTGTGTCTTATTGCTAAGAGGATTATCTAAATCCATTCAAACCAATCCAACTCGGTCTTGAAAGTGGTTTTTAGGTGGACAGGAGAGTGAGCTATAGAAGTATCAATTTCCCCTTAGCAATCAATGATCCAACCCTTTGCACGAAAACCTCACAACAAGAGAATTTGGAGAAGATTGTCGGGGCACAAGACCGATCAAACTTTGTTGGATAGTCGTACATTTAGAGTCTAATAGAGTCCAATCCTATAGTTGTCATTATCATGCACTTGATGATTTTACAAAACCCACCACATATGATTGGTTTATCCTGGGCTTCCTTTGGGAAAATAAGAGCTTAACCTAAACCATTGTAAAACTTCCAATCAGTTGAGGACTCAACATTTATGGAAAATCGTCACCATTAAACCAACCTTTGTTATAGAAGTCCCTACTTTTATAGGAGAGTTGGTAAAGTTCATTTTTCTGCCCAACCAACCTATACTGCTTTGCATTCACCCTCTTCTTTAGAGTTGAATTCCTTCCTCTTGGTGATATACCATTTCATGTCAAGATTTTTTTGTAAAAGTGAAAATTTTCAGTTTTTCTTAAAAACATTTTAAAAGTGTCTTCTCACATAATGATGTGGCTTTTCTTTATTCTTAGTACCTCCTTGAGTAGAAGGATAAAATTTCAAGGTTTTGTTGCCAAACAATGGAAGAGGAAACTTGAAAAAATCCTGGATATGAGCAGTAAGGAAAAGTCTTGTGAAATTGAGAAATTCAAGACTAGGAAATGCTATTGACTCTAGTAATCAAGCATCTGCAAGGATTTAACAGGAAAATATCTTGATAGAGAAGCCAAAATGCTCTATAAGATCTTGGCAGGTAGCAAAATGAGAGTTGAGAGATGGGCTCGGGGCTTGTGTAGTTGTTCCTCTGGGTCAGTAATCAAGAGTACCGGGTAGGCATATAGTTGATTTATGTCTATACCGCGAAGATAACGACTTATGAACCTTTGTCTCGTCGAAAACCTGCAAAGTGAAGCGGGTTGGATACGCGACAAAGCTACACATAACCACCAAAGCGATGGAGCTTCGTAGTAGTCTTTGGGGTGGTGAGGTATTCCCTCAAAGGTGAAGGTCGGCCTAAAAAAAAGAAAATCAAAGAAAAAAAAATCAAAAGGCAAAAGCTAAATAAAAGAGAAAAAAAAAAAGAAAGAAAAAAAAAAGCAAAAAGGTGTCTGCCAAGAGATGAAAGGCATGAAGCTGAATATCTTCTCCTATTTTTTATTACCTAAGATGCTGAGGATGATTCCTTTATGTTCATATTTTGGAAATTGAAAGACATCCCTTCTAGAGATTTGACGGCATTGACGCGAAATGAATCCTAATGCTTCTACGGTACTATGTGTCAATGAAGGTCATATTATTTGCACAACACGAACACTCATGCTTATTAGTTAAATTGATCATTTTTGAACTATTTCAAAGTTAAAACTTGACATCTCTAGTCATAGGAGGAAGTAACCAATCCCCTTTGGTCTTGAAAGATGTTTGTCATTTCATTACCAATCCCCTTTGGCCTTGAAAGATGTTGGCCATTCCATTACCAAACCATTAGTCCATTCATGGGATAGAAGAAACTCCTCAAACCTAGTCAACTCATGATGAATGTGACGAATTTCATTTTTTTTTTATATCATTTGGGATAAGTGATTAAGTCTGACCCATTATTCCATCTTAACCGCTTGTCTTCAACATAGCCCAGATTTAGGGTTGAGTCTATCATGCAAAACACCTTATCTCTTTTCAAAAGGACCAGTCAATTTTGTAGTTGATTTTGAACTGACATTTTTGAAAGGTTCTATTCGTCGAAGTTGCTTGGGTTTTGGGTTTTATGTCCTTGGGTCCTTGATGGTTTTAGACCAGGTTAGTACTCAGTTTCTTTCTTCTTGTGTCACATTAGTGTCAGGTTAGTTGAATAGATCCTTTAGTTAGCTATTTCACATGTCCAACATAGGTTAAGGTCATTGGCTTGATTTGTTTTAGTAGGATCCTATTTTGATTTAGTTTGATTATTTAGTTTTGTTGAGTTGGGCTATTGTTGGTTTGATTTTATAGTAGTTCAATCTTCTTCATTTTCCGCTTTAGTGGTTTTCAGCATAGTGTCATGTTTAGTTTTCACTTTCATTGTGACATGGGTTGTTTAGGTGCTTTGTTGTCTTAGTTGCTTGGTTTTCATTTTTCAATGCCTTCACTTGTGTTGCAGACCGACTATCCCTCGGCTCCACGCGGGCCAAATAGGCCTGGAAAAGTCAGCCCGTGACAACTTGATTCTTTTGATAAATAAATTTTTGCTGCACAACTTATTGTTTGATAGTGTCAATGTCCAAGGATGTCCTGCATGATCTAACTTTCAATGTCCAAGGATGTCGTGCATGATCTACTGTCAACACCATTTATTTCTACTAGCATACGTGACATAGAAATTTCAAGTCAATCGGGTATAAGATGTAAGTGCTTAAGATATGTCATGGATCTTGCCTTTCTCATGTCTTCTGCACACAAAGTGTTCGTTAACCAAGTCATTGCTGCTTATGTAAAATTCTCATTTTGTTGTTTCCACTTTCTATTTAAAGAGCCCTCAATCAGCAGCTGCAAATTTTTACTGGTATGTGCTTGTCCTTTTGTTGTTTTGCTTATTTTGTTTATTCGTTATCATGTTATGGTTTTGTCAGATTTTTATCTGGTTACCGACAGCAACACAAGAATGCAGCTTAAATTTCATTAGAGTTGTTTCTAGCCAGAATTCGGTTTTCTTATCTCCACTCCAATTAGTATCAACAAGTGCAGACCACAGTTAAAGCGTAAACCTTTTTGCTTGTAGGTGGGGTCTCCTCAATAACAGATTATAGAAATCAGCAGGCATACTTGTGTATTTTGGTTTCAATCAGCTACAGTATGCAAAACGATGTTTCCCAAGGCTTGGAAGGCATCCCATGTTTTAAGTTACACCTCCAACGCCTTTGACCCTGCAAAGCAAGGCCAATGAGGGAGCAGGCAAATAACATGATTGCTCTTCAATTTTGTTTATATTCATTTGCCAATTTTGTTTATATTCGTTTGCCAGGCCCAGTCAGTTTAAAGAGCAACTTTTCTCATGGTCACTGTGCATTACCTTTGACGTCCCCTCCCCTTTTCACTAGGACAGTCCTTTCATTGTAGCCAGAGGGTGCTAAACTCGAGAACTTTTGAGTAGAACACGGGTCGAGAAACATTCAAAAGAAATCATGGTTAGAGCTGTTTAGCTGGACATCAAAGAAACAAATGTACGTCAAGTCGTGGATCTCTGCATTGAGCATATTAGGGTTAGGGGATAACCAAAAGCCAGCAAAATGGTAGAATTTATTTTTATGAAATTTATTGCACCCGCTCCTCCTTTTGTTGAAACTTGAAAGATAAACCTACATGGCTTTCATGTGCTGATACTTAAATTATTGATCCACATTCTTGGATTAGACATATGTTCTGACACCATTGTGGGTGACGCCATGAGAAGAGGCATCTCTAGTGGACGGAAAAAAAGCTTAACCACAGGAGGCATACTGTTGAAGTCACTATCGACCTTATCTCACACTAGTCTGTAGCTTCATAAGCTTGGCCTGTTTTTTTTTGCAGGAAGCTTGCTTAAATTAATAGGTGGCTGCCATGAATCACTTCACTTCCTACTTATCTTTGGGGACTCCAGCTTGATCTTATCATTTCATCTCTGCACATTGCTAGAATTGGCTAGGCTTGGCAATCTGTAGAACAGATGTGTGGGAAACTCATCGTCTGTGCCTCCTGGGCTGGTCTTGGGAATTGTTTGTGATTAGCTTTTGAAGTTTTAATGGTTTTGATAGGTTTTATCTTGGAACACCTATTTTGACTTGAAATCTGGGTATTGAACTCATGCTGAGCTGACTCTTTTGCCGAATCACCTGAACCAAGGTCCAATTACACTGAATGGTTCCTGCTGCACTTTTAGATCTCCTGCCATGTGGACTCGTGCAAAATAAATCTCAGAGTCCTATAACCAACCAAATCCTCTTGAATCCTGCCATTTTCCAATAGTAGTCTAGAAGAGGAATTAATGCAATTATGGAACATTGATTATGGAGGAGCACAATGTTTTGAGATCAACGAGGAACGGGTATTGCGTCTGTGACCCCAGAGGATTGTCCGAGAATGAGATAACACAGAGCTTGGAAGAGATGTCTGAATGGATGTTTGATGGTGTTAGGCACCATCTACGTTGTTCGAGGGGCAGAGGCAGTGAATCCTCTTATAGCTTTGGTTGATCTTCACAACCACCCTCATGCAAATAGAAGGGTAAATTGTGCAGTTGTGGTAGTTGGCATGTCTTATGTGTATAAATTTTTGATAGTTGGAGACACTGGAGGCTACCAGAAAAATGCTATGCTCGCATTCACTGTAGAAATGCAGTAAGTTAGTTAACCAAAAAGTGTAAAGGAGGTCATCCAAGTATCTATTGTTGTGTTTAAAATTTAAAGTAGTGCGTCAGTTAACTAGAGTTCTTATCATGTGAGACTAGGTCAATTGTTCAGACTTTCTTCCTTGGAGTCCTTGGTGAGTCCGAGGACAGGGATGTGGTGCGACCTCTAGGATGAGGATAAGGAGGGAGGCATAACATGCATGAGTGCTTGGTAGGGATTCATCTTGGCTAGGTGGGTGCTAAGGGAGTGGGGTGTGGAGGGTATGGGAGTGATTGAAGTCGGGGTTATACATGAGAGAGAGAGAGAGAGAGAGGGAGTGAAGGGGCTTTAATCTCCCTTGTGATTTTCTGTACAGCCAATCAAGTTTCTCTAAGTCCAACATGGATCCATTTGGTTGTCCTTATGAAATTTATGTTTTTTCTTGTGAAGAACACATTTTAAATTAATTCTTCTTGATGTTTTGATCTAGTTCGAGATGCGTGAAACGGTGAAAGTTTCGTTTTAAATTGAATTTTCTTCTTGTTGCCTTTTTAGCTGTAGTTTAGTTACTTTAGTATAGTGGAGACGTGGTTCAGAGTAGTGCTTCAGAATGCCATGCTTGTTTGAGTCTTAGTTAAAGTAGTTGCAGTTTGATTTTTAACTGTCATGTTCTCTTCATTGAGCTTGTGCACATGTCATGGCTATACCCAGGTATATAAGGATGCATGTGTATACTGGAGTTGTATAATCATCTATATTTGCTGCTACTTCTACATCGGTATCTTCACTTTGTTTTGTTTCTCACTTCAAGCCTCTTATTTATTGAAAAGGCTAGCCCCTTTCTCTCTTGACTGCTTAGACACTTGAATATGCTTTTTTATGGGGGAGACTCTACCAGTCTTCATAATTGTTGACGGTGCAGTAGAACAAGGAGGCAATAGGATGATCTGTAAAGATTTGATCCCTGATTCTGCATGCATTGTATTTTCTCTTAAAATTGGTAGCAGACACTCGCTCAAACGATCTTTGCATGTTGCTGAATTGCCTCGTGGCCTTGGAGTTTGATGAGGATCGACTATGTGTCTTGTGTGTGTCAGCTGTTTTATTATTTTTTTTCTACTTGTATTTTATATTTGACAATGCTTTCCTGAAAAATCTTGAAAATTGCACGTACATACTGATATATGTGACTCCATGCTCGTGCAAACCTATAAGTTGCAGCTCTTTCATGAGTTTGCTGAATGTTTAGAGAGAATTGTGACAAACGTGGCTTGTTTACTTATTTTCACCTGCTATGCCTGTGCATCTCATTGCAATGTAGCTTCTTTGCTAACTCTTCTTTCTTTTCCTCACATCTTGTGCAGTACCTGAACTCTATAAGCTGGTTTCTGAGGCAAAGTTCCCAGTAATTTTATATCTCAGTTCACATTCAAATTCATTTGTTGATATGTATATTGTACTATAAAATATATACTACATACATGTATTGTATATATGTTATAGTATATCTATATAGGTATATTAACATATCACATACTATATAACTATAAGTATACACATATCACATGTATAATAGATATACATATTATATTCCACATATATGTATATACCATTATATATATAATATATGATAACATGTTATATTACTTATGCAATACAAATAATATGTATTTATTATATCTAATATTATACATATTATATGTATATTATGATATACGTATTAATATTATTATATGTATATATAACATATACTACGTAATATATGTTACATAGTAACATGCTATGTACATATACAAATTTAATATAATATATATATATACACACACACAATATCATGTATATAATATAATATTATGTATATAGTGTTGCATATATTATACAATAATATAATGTTATGCATATATATATATATATATATATATATACACACACACACACACACACATAAGTACATAACATTATATCATATACGTCATATATATATATATATATATATATATATATATATATATATATATATATATATATATATATATGTGTGTGTGTGTGTGTGTGTGTGTGTGTGTATATATATATATGTATATATATATATATATATACATATACAATATATTGTACATATACGCACATATGTTCATTGTTATATATGTAATATATATATACGTATATATGTATATATATGTTACATAACATATATAATACACATACACACACACACACACACACATATATATATATAATAAATTTATGTATATATTACATATATGTAATACGTGTAATATATTGTGTATATAATGTGTACATATTGTTGTATGTATATAATATTATAGTATATGACATAAAAAGTATATAGTTATATGTATATGTATATATAACTATTATAGTTTTATATATGTATATTACATAAATATTATATATAATTGTATCTAATGTATATATGACATCATAAATGTAGTATATACTATATAACATATACGTAAATGTATAATATATATATTATACATAATATATACGATGTATATGATATATGTATATTTATAATATCCGTATACATTAACATATAACATGTAGGTGACTATGTGATTTATACGTATTATGTATGACATACTAAGTATTCATGCAGAACAAACATAAATGCTAAACATGATAACATTGGAATCTGAGCATTCTTGGTGTCCCTCAAGGCCAGCACTCACAGTGACAACACCTGAGTTTGGAAACTGGTCCCAAGCAGGGGTAGGAGAATTACCAATGGGGCTTGGAAGCACATTGGAAAGCAAAAAGTAAGGTGCTTTGAAGTGTCTTGAGAGCACTATTTAAAGAAAGAAGCCATCTTGATTGCAGAATGTTGATATGGATAAAGTTTGGAAGTTCATTTCCTTCTTGTCTGCATTCTCCATTATGTTATTGTGTATTTCCCACATTAACTTGTTCTTGCTTGGTTTTCTCTTCTCCAACTTGGCTGCCTATTAAGTAGGTGATGTGCATCCAGCGTTCTAGCCATATATTGGTGTTGTTTGTATTTTGTAATGTTAAATTAATCAGTGGTGATCAGAATGCCTCTCTGACATGTAAGGGTGGTGGGTATCGGGCCGGGCAGCCCAGCTCGGCCCATTTAAAAATAAAAAACAAATTTTTAATTGTTAAGGGTGGTGGGTATCGGGCCGGGCAGCCCAGCTCGGCCCATTTAAAAATAAAAAACAAATTTTTAATTGTTAAGATAGGTTTATATTCAGTTTTAAGTTCTAGAGGGTACTTCTGTAATAAGTCCTCCTTGTATGGTTCTTTTGTAATCTTTACCCTCTCCTCTATTCTATATAAAGAGGAGTTAGGGCAGCTTTTCATGTTAATCAAAATCTCTTGTTCTCTAACTTTATCATGGTATCAGAGCTCCAAGCGTCTCCTCCTCGCCAGCGAGTCGTCGCCGCTTGAGCGGCGCCAGCCGCCGCCTCATCGGCGTCAGCTGCCGCCGCCCCCTCCTCCGTCGCCCCTTGCTGCCCGTTCCTGCCCCACGCCTCTCTATCCATCGACTCTCAGTTGCTGTCGCCCCCTCCGTCGCCCCTTGCTGCCTGTTCCTGCCCGTCAGCTCTCTGCCGTTGACTCCCACCGTGCCGCTCGTCGCCTCCAGCCGTGGCGCCTGCCGCCAGTCACCTCCCTGCCGCTGCTCCACCGCCAGTCGCCTCTCTGCCGCCAGTGGGCTCTCGTCGCCTCCAGCCGTGACGCTACCTCCCGTCGCCTCTCTGCTGTCGTCAGCCCGTCGCCACCTCCAGCCAGTCGTCTCTCTCTGCTGGCCTCACGACGCTACACGCTGCCTTCTTCTCAGCATCGTCCGTAGTCGCCTTGCTCACGGCTGGCGCCTCATTTCTTCGCATTCCTTCGTCAGCGTATTTCAGATCACAGTCCTTCGTAGTCTCTGCCGCAATAGCATGTTGTCAGCTTCCTTTCAGTGATCAGCATTCTCGTTCGTTTTGTTTCTGCCGTTGCTTCTTCCTCAGCTGACAGTTTTATGGATTACATCGTGCGGTTGACTGCATATTGCTTGATGATTAGCATGTTGCCTCTACATATGTGACTGTATTTTTGCCTGCACTTCCTATTCCGTGGCTTGGTTTCCTCCTTTGTGTTGAAAGATGTCTGAAATTAGCAGTGAGGCTAATACTTCCTCCTTCGTATCTTCGGGAGAGATGAAGAGTTCCCTGTTTTCTAGTCTTATCACCAAAATGAATGGAGGTAATTACGAGATGTGGGCAATGCAAGTGAAACGTACCTTGATTGCTCATGACAAGGAGCATCTTATATTGGAGCCCGAGCCCGTACAGAAGGTAGGAAAATATACTACATGGTTTAAGGATAACTCTCTTGTTATGGTATGGATTGTTGGCACCCTTTCTCAAGAC